>CAEGAF010156277.1:0-16958 GCA_903067075.1 Micropoecilia bifurca
GTGTGTGTGTGTGTGTGTGTGTGTGTGTGTGTGTGTGTGTGTGTGTGTGTGTGTGTGTGTGTGTGTGTGTGTGTGCCTGCGTGTGTTCATGTCGGCTGAAGTTACAGCGTGCACTTGAAGTTGGGAAACAGTATGCATGATTTACATTCATGGTGAAAAAAAAAGGAAAGTGCGTTCTGTTTTAATTTCCGCTGTTAAACATGTCGGGGGAACATAAAACGATCTGTTCTGGTTAAATTTAACCTCAAGCGAACAGAAACACACAACTGGAATTATTGGTGAGTATGGAAACGTTTTGTGTGCTTCCAGGTGATATCTTCTGTTAAAGGGACATTGTTATGTGTTTGTGTGCATTTCACAGCACAATCAACTAACTATGTTTCTTCAAGTTGTAATAAAAATGTTATATATAACAAATATGACTTGAAAGAAATGGGACTTTCTAATTTAGCGCCTTAAAATTGGGTCTCTGTCCCTTTAAAAACTCCTACCATTTCTGAAACTCTGCCTTCAGGAAGTTATCACATCGTTCCTTTCCTATTAATCCTTTAACATTGTTTCATTGGGAAGTAGCTCATATAAACAGTTCTGCAGTTAAGCAGTTCCACCAGATGTTTGCTAATAGTTACTAGCTAGTATAAATGTCCATCTTGTTTCCATTTCTGTTTCAAGAGGGGCATGTTGGTCAGGTGGCCAACATGCCACCTGACCAACATGCCACCTTACCTGGATTTGTTTAATCCAGGTAATAACTGTTTTGTTTTTTTGATTATAGTTTAGTTTTATTTTGTTAGCAGAGAAGCAAGGTAGAATCACTGTTACAAAGCGTCAAAAGTGTAGGGAATGTGTTTGTATATTTTATCTGTAATTATTGTTAATTGGCCAATGTCGGGTAATCATTCCAAATTTTTGTATCGGTGCATTCCTGAAAAAGTCATCCTGTCATCTGTGTTTGAAGCAGATGCTCACTAGTTTTGCAAAAAAACCCGATTTGGTAGCAATGGAAAAGAATCAATGCCGATTATTCATGAATGACACAAAGTTCAACGTTGTTTGTGTTGTTTTTAGCTTAGGTCAATGTGTGCTCTGCAGAGAACCAATAAAAAGTTCTGTACATGATCCATGTGACATTTACAGTGAACTTCGAGTCTCTATACGACTCACTCACAGGTATATATTTAACCCGCAGGCGTTGCGTCTGATAACTACCGTGTCAGACTCCCAAGAATCCCATATAACAACATGTTGCCTTGTTCTGATAAATATGTCAATCCATGACATATTTACGACGGCGCCTCAGGGTCATTGTTTATAGAAAAAAAATGGAGGAGTAAATCTCTCCCACAAAAATTTCAGAAATTGTCAAGAAAAATAAGGAAGTTTCTGAGTTTTAAAAGTCTGTTTTTTGTAGCAAAGTTTTGACTTTTCAAACTCAGAAATATCCAATTTTTTTTAGAAGAATTCTGATATTAATGATAAGTTTTTTTAGCAGCAAATTTTCACTTTATGAACGCAGAGATTTCTGCGTTCATAAAGTAAGTTATGAGTTTTCAAACTCATAAATGTTCTTGTTTTTTCTCTGGAAATTTTCTGAGATTAAGTCTAAAGAGTGAGACTAAATTTCAGTTTTTTGTATTTTTTCCTGTCTTTTTCTTGTCAGGCGCTGACATGCTGTCATACATATTCGATTTCAATATGTGTGTGCAGAAAGATATTTTTCCACCCTCAGTTGTTTATACCAGCCAGAACTGGATACTAAGCAGACTTATTGGAACTGAAACATTTACAAAGCTATAAAATATGAACTACTAGCTGTATTGCCTTCGTTGTGGTCCACCGCCGTTAAAGTTTCGTATTAAAATAAATAGAAGCAGAGTTTGCTCCTTTCAGCATCAAACATTAACCCTGCCTTTGTTACTCACGTATTGCAGGACGCTGGCTCAGCACCAGGCAAGCCGGAGCGGAGAACACGCTTCTAGCCAGGCCAGAACAACCTGCTCTCATAAAGTAACATATTAAATAAACAACCAAAGTCATGCCATGTACCATTACCCCACACTTTGTTGCCAGGCCTAATAAAACAGTGCAACAGCCATGTAATGATGTGGGATATTAGAACGCCGCATTCTAGCATTTTGTACAATTCCACTCTTTTTATCTTGACAAGTTGAAACTTGGTTCTGGCTCAACAAAAGCCTAAGAAGTGTGAAGAACATGCCTAAATGTGCATCGAGTACACTTGCTTTTGTACATACTGGCTGGCGTGAGGCTATTGAACTGAGACTAAATATTCCAGCCGTACAAAGGGAGGTCTCTGTTGTACTCTGCACTCAGCTCAAAGTCCCACTCGGAGAATGTGTTGCACACACACACACACACACACACACACACACACACACACACACACACACACACACACACACACACACACACACACACAAAAACAATGGAACAATAGCAGTGTCTTTCTAACATCTGGGCCACATTTCTTTCTATGAATTCCCTGACAATGTTTAAACAAGGATTTCCACAAATGTGTGGAAAAAGACAAACTTCTTTCCTTTCCTATTTGTCTCTTTGAGTGTAGCTCACTTGCTAACTTACTGGGTAATTTACCCAAAGGACAAAGAGAAAACAGCTGACGAAGCCCCACAAGACATCTGGGGACGTTTCAGTTACTGAGACTTTTACACATTCTTTCCTTTTTGATAAAGCTTTCAGTCGGTGTTAGGTTATCCAGATCTGACTTCGGCTGGAGGCTCATAGATGGATGGAAGACATAAATTTTCCATACCCTGCTGTTTTCTCCATCTACTCTGTGGATCTTTATATACAGTGGGCCCCCTGCCTGTTCGCAGTTCAGTATTCACAGATTTTACTGCAGAACGCAGCTCCGAATTATTCACAAAATCCACCTATTAATAGGTTTTTCCACAGATCTTATCTTAAAGCTGCAGTACGTAACTTTTTTCAAAAATATATATTTTTTATATATTTGTTGAAACTGTCACTATTGAAACTGTCACTATGTCATGACAGTTTGGTATGCGACAGATAATCTGTGAAAAAAAAATTAGCCCCTCTGCCTTATTCCAGTGCTAACTAAAAACAACCAATCACAGCCAGGAGGAGGGTCTTACCGCTGTCAATCAATCTCCATCCCCTTAATCTTTGCTATAGAACAGCTACCACAGCCTGTTGTGAATGCTAAAGGCTAGTTAGCATGGCCACCAAAGACAATGGATTAAGGATTTCCCTGTAATGAGTTGTTTCTGTGACATTAGCATATTTAGCTACGAGTACATGAGAATGATTGACAGCGCTAAAACCCTTCTCCTGTCTCTGATTTGTTTTTTTTGGTGCATTTCTTCAGATGACATCTATCTATCTATCTATCTATCTATCTATCTATCTATCTATCTATCTATCTATCTATCTATCTATCTATCTATCTATCTTTTTTTAATACATTTATTTTTAATCAATTCAAATATGAGTTCAGATTCGGGTCATTTGTCTAAATTAGCCTAAAATTTAGACAAGTAACAACCTTTTTGCAAGTAACAACCTTTAAGCAAGTATTAAACATACAGAAATGTGGACTTAATTAAAAAGTATTAAACAATTACATGTTTTTTAATGTTCTGGTGTAAAATTCAAATTTTAAATGCTGTATTTTCATTATTTGTAAGTGGAAAATCATTACAATTAAAATGCTTTCAGACATTCACTTAGTGATAAAGTTTATTGAGTGGCTCTGGATATAAGTGTGTGTCTCGCAAATGTCTTCAACTCAGAGGCCATCTGTGGTTCCTAAGGCCCCCCTTCTCGAAATACCGGGGGTCCACTGTGTCGTCTTACAGCACTGCTGTACACCTGCAAACACAACACCTCTTCATGAACACACAACCAATCCCACGACTACACACACTTAGGCCGCACTCACTTTGTCTCAAAAGTGAGAAGCCGGATCTGAGAGTGATGTAAGTGGTGGGCCTTCATCTGTGAGTTTTATGCAACTTCAGAAAAGTTGATGTTTTCTGAAGATATTGATGCAACTACAGCAATGCATCGCTATGCATTCAAAAACTCAATAAACAGGTTCCTCAAAAAAAACCTAACACAAGATAAGCTGTATTGTCCCTAAACCCAATTGCGGGTAGAAGCACAAAAACACATTAAAAGAATAACAGTAACATCCAGAATATCCGTAATATACAAAATACAATCACAACAGTCTCTGTTGGGGCTCATCATCCCAAATTATTAAGGAGGCCGACAGTATAAATGAACATCTATATCCAGTTGTGTTGCATTGTAGGTAATGTATGTAATGGTGCTGGACATGGTGGTTTGGGTCAACTCTAGTTCTGTAGAGCTGTGACTACTCTACCAGACTTATCTCTATCACTTTGCTTCTTCTCCTCACTGAACTGTTTTGACCTCTGCTTATATTTCAGTGTGAGCCACAAAGTAAACCAACAAACTAAGAAAAACTGACAAGATGAAACAAAGCGTCTCCATTTCTAATAACAAAAGCATTCGCCAGTGAACGTTAGCACAGACGGCACCTGTGTTAGCCCCAGCCTGGCTGTTTCCTTCCTACACAATTTCACCTGATTCTCATCTCCCTTCAGTGCTTCATGTGGGATTTCTCCCATTGAAGTGGATTCCTCTGGTAGAATTTCAGCCAGACAAATAAGTGAACAAAAGGAGTAGTTGTGAACGATGACATCGATTCTCTGTGCCGTTTCGGAATTGTAGTTTTAACAACGGCAGCGGAGGAAGTGAACAAAGTCGTTCAGTTTGTGTTGGCCACTCCTCCAAATAATGAATTAACATTAACAGGTGTCTCGTTCGGCTCAGCGCTTCTCTCTTTGCAGTGGAGGATGGTAGTTTAAAGGCACACAGGGTTGTTCCGATCTGATATTGATATCAAAAATCTGGTCAATGTAAACCAAAATCTACTACCGAATTATAACGGCCTTCAACCAGGAACTTGGAGAATGTACACTCACCACCCACTTTTTTAGTTTCATCTTGTCTCATCTTCAGAAGCCCCTTTATTCTTTGCAGCAGAGCTTCAACATGGCACCTGAAACAGACCCTCAGTAATTTTGGCTCCATATCGCAGCGATAGCATTACACAGTTGCATCCATGATGTGAATCTCTGATCCCACCACTTCTCATAGGCGCTCTATTAAATCCGCTGCATACTCCCCCACAACTGAATCAACTAATTAGATTTATTTCAACAAATTAACTTCATAGTCCTTTTGGATGCATCAGAGCACAGTTTGTCCAAACAAAAACAACAGGCCGGTTTTGTGCCGACCAAATATAGATCCCATTATTGGGTTCATTTTGTTCCTTTGGGGTTTTCTGAGGACTGGGACTCATGTCCCTGCGGTCTGACCTTATTTAATGTGCTTAAGGGAGAATAAATGAATGGATGAATGACGGCTTTGTTGAATCCAAAACGGTGGAAACCCCCCCACTTCTTCAGTTGTCAGTGGTTAAATGTGACCTTTTGCTGTCTGTACATTAAGTCGTAAAAAAGTCTCCCCTGAACATTGTAAAATCTGCAGCCGCAACCACAATTGGTCGAACATCTTCCACCGTTAACGCTCTCTGCTCGTCTCCGGCGCGTTTCTGGTTTTAATCTCTGAAATCGGATTCTTGCTGTTGCTCCGTTTGGTTCCCGGAGTCTTCCACAACTCTGCACATCTGCTGCCTGTTAATGAAGATGGATGTCTTTGATAGAGGACAGTGGAAAACTCCAGGTGTTGATCAGTAGCCAGCTCGCCTCCCCTGTAAAAGAACAAATCAGATTCACTAAAGCAACCTTTATTGTGGGTCTACCTTGCCTATATGGAATGTGTGCGCCATAAACCAGTAAAGTCAACATCAACAAGTATTGCAACATGACGCTCCTCAGCCTTTGTTATCTGTGGAAAAATACCAGAGGAGCGTGGTGTCGCTACGGTAGATTCCCCGGTTGTTTCACAGCATGGCCTAAGGGAATGATGGGGGGAAGGGGAGGTTGTGCTGTTTGTGTGTGATTTTTGTGTTTGTGCTTGCTTGCATATGTGTGTGTGAGAGAATGAGCCACAGTTTTTTTGATGTGATCCCAGGTAGTTTCACCGTCGGAAAGTTACTGGGCTGCTGGAAAAATTTGGACCCGCTCTCACCTGAAGCAGCACCTGTCTGATGACGGGAGGGTTAGCACACCTGAAAGAGATGGGCAGGTTTCATCTCTTATTGTTGAAATTACCAAAATGATTCTGCACAGGCAATGTTTAGTGGAACTGCCTGTTTATTGGCTTATTTTTTTTGTCATGCTTTGCTGCTAAAAACCCTCAGAATGTGCTGCTCAATAAATAAGGAACTATTCCCTCCTGAGTGCACCTGAATACACATCTTCTTGTTAGGAAGAAATCGTTGTAGTTTTGTCCTCCAGCTGAAAAGTGAGTTTCTCGTTGCTGTTTCCCCTTTTTCTCCTGTTTCCCCAACAGTCGGCTGTTTCGCACGTTGAAATGGCAGCAACCTGTTTGGTAGGTTCATGTTTTCTTCCTCTCAAACGGCAGTAAAGAAAAAAAACCACACCCACACCCACACACACAACACACACAACAGAAAGCTAAGCAGGTACTTGAACTGAATGTCACAGAAATTTGAGTACATCCGGAAGAGGGTGGAAAATTACCACGCCGTATTGTAGGTATAGAAATAAAAGGAGTCAATTTCAGCTAAACAAGGTTCAGGAATTTTGAGATTAATCGCTGGCATTTTCTCAAAAAGAGAATTTCCGTGCTCCAAATGTTGAAAATGTAAAAGTTTGAAAAAAACAACAACTTGCAAATAAAAAAAAAAAAAAAAAAAAAAAAATTGAACAGTGCAAATACCAGCTTGTATGTAAACACTTATTGAGCTTGTTGGGAGCCGTGACGGCTGCTGTAACAGGTGCTGGGAGGAAGGATATCTGATAAGGCTGCTTAGTGCACTGAGGATGCAGCATCCTGGAGTTCAGCAACAGCTTAATGGAGTGGGAGACATTGTCCACCACTTGCGGGGGGGTCATAGGTCACCATAACACATCGTTGTGGGAGAAGGCTGCTCTGTGAGATGGAAGATCCTCAGCTGGAGGAGGAGCTACGCCTTGAAGGCACAGCTAAGCCCACCCAGCTATTTTGCCTAACTGAATGGTTGCCACAGGAGATCAGAGGACTTCTCAGACATGCATAAAATATGGAGGCATCATCAAACGCCTTAATTTAAGCACTCTCATCATCATCATCATCATCATCATCATCATCATCATCATCATCATCATCATCACACAACCCTGCCACATAAAAATACAATAAATTATGAGGCTACATTATAACAAAATGAGCCCAAGCTAATGAGGAAATCCTGATATCATGAACTTTTTATTTTGAAGAATTCAAATTCCATATTTCACTTTTTCCCATCACGGCCCAAAGGACCGGTCTGAAACTCGAACACCCATCGCAGCACCACAAAGACCCAGAAAAAGCAAAACCTCCCATCAAGTCAGGACAAAAACCAGGAGCATTAGAGGCTTGTGAGGAGAGGGATTGTGTTTCCTCCACGATATTGTGGAGGTGTTTTGTTTGCCATGCCCTTTCCCTGAGCACCTCCACTGTGTGCAAATGAACACACCTTTATTTGTGTGTCCCCGAAGAGAAGCCGCCTCCTCTGAGACGGGAACTAATTCATACGAAACATCTTTTTTTTCATTCATCCACACGACCTATACAACCATCGAGCTGGAAAACTCAATTCAAGCTGACTTTCACTGACAAAGTACCAGGAAGAGCGATGGTAATTTCTCACTAGTTGTTACATCTTGGAATGCGCAGATGACTCAAATAAATCCAGAAATCTAATCAAGTAAACTAATGCCCGTAAAAGTCAGAGGAGCTACTGAATGGGGGGCAGGAGGCTTGAAACAAGCAAAGTTCTGAAGCTGTCTGGGTGCATCTGCGGACGTGTATGATAGAGTCTTGTGACCGGCATCGGAGAACATCATCGAATCCAGATGTGAAGATGTGACGGGAGAATTAGATACACTAACTCATGATTGCCTGAGAGCTTTATCTCGTGCCACGGTGGTGAGTCAGGACAGAAATATTGTTTTCCTCAGCAGACATGACTTGGGGCCTGCACCAGGAGAAGTTATCTGAGGATACCACAGAGGAAGTGAGGCGGGAGTCAGGAGCTGAGGAGATAGACGCAAAACTATTTCTAATTTTCAGTCACTCTGCAAAAATTTGATTTTCCTAAATCATCTGAGCAGACTTGTATTTCCAGGGAAAGGCAACATTTTTGTTGTCTGGTTATTTACCGAAATACAAATAAAACCTCAGACATCTGTGGGAGTTGTGCTTGATGAAGATAGGTGATCTGTGTTGGCTGCTGGCTGTAAATAATTTTATTAGCCTAACTGTAAACAGTTTAAATAGTTAGAATAACGTATTCTTGGATTGTGTAGGTGACAGTACATAATCCAAGTGCTGATGTAACGTGGCATCAACTGATAAATACTCTTAAAGGGCCTGTTTGATGTTAAAATGATAGCGATAGTTTACCTAAAATAAACCACAGGTTCAGAAGAGGTGTGAGTGTGTGTGTGTGTGTGTGTGTGTGTGTGTGTGTGTGTGTGTGTGTGTGTGTGTGTGTGTGTGTGCGTATGTGTGTGTTGGGGTAATAATTAGGGACTGATTTGCAGAACATGAACCAATCACAAAGCATTGTAAACGTAAACATGAGCCCACCTGTGTGACAGCTGAGTCTTGGCTGGAAGTGGATTGTGTAAGCAATGAAGCAACGTTCCAAAGATTTCTCCACAGCAGATCCGGAACACCGACAGCCACAGAGAAGAACTACTTGAGACCACTGAACAAAACCACTGACTGTAATCCATTACAGCTTCATTGTTTTTTCATTCATAGCCTACAGCAGTCAACAATCTGCTGATTTATCTCGGATGTAAACAGATTGAGAATCCAGTCGGATGTTCTGATGTGTAAAACCGCACAACTGAAAGTGGGTCCTCTTTGTTTTTTCACCACCAGCTGTGTTTTCATTGAAGCGACTGGTGTAGAAAGAGACTCCACTGACTAGTATCTGTAATGGAGTGTGAGGTTCACACAGCCATTCGTCAGACACAAGAGGGAAATCTCCCGGCCAAATATGATGACAAACATAGCGCAGCCATGCAACATTCCAGCCGTTTCTGTTCCAGGAGCTGGAACCGTCTTTATATACGACATTCCTTACACATCGTCGACTGTGGACGCGAGTCTTTTAGCTTATGTAATATGTTTTAGAGTGCAAGGTGCTTTAAATTGGCCTTCCTAATATTGGAGGTAGATGTGACAGGGGGTGAAAATGCTCAAGAATTTGATGATTTATGGTAAAAGAGAGAAATATGTGGGAACTTTTTCTTTTAAATTAGTTGTTTTTCCGTCTATATTTAGCCTGAAGTAGATGGGTCTTGCTCACACAGAGCTTCATTATTTCACTTTGTCTCCAAGCAACAGAACAAAGTCAGGGACAAGGCTGCAGTTAGATGAAGTAAATGTTCTCATGGATGGAAAAAAACAAAAATAAAGGAAAAAAATCAACCATTGTTTGTTTTGTCGTTTTTTTTTTTAAAATAGGGAGCAATACCTAAAAAATAATAACCCTCAGGGCTAAGAAAGAACATAGTTTATTTTGTTTTTTGCTTTTTTCCTCAGCATGGAACAGATGCGATTACAATTAGCATGATTTCCTTTTTCACAAAGCGATTCACGATTATATCAACCTGAATACTTTTGTACCTTTTACAGGTTTCCTTTAACTGGATGCCTGACATCCTGCTGCTCTCACTGTGCTGTTTTCAGCGAGAAGCAGCCGCTGCCTTCAGGTAACCAGAAGGAAAACATTCCATGCGTGTTCGTGCCACGGGTTCGTCCCGAGCTGTGCTGCAACACGAAGCAGAACACATCCAGTGCATGCTGGTTTTATGCTACACCCTGGGCGCTCTGAGAGGTTGAGGCAGCTTGCTGAGCGCATCGTGACAGTCGTATCTCAGTAACCTCTGCTCACATCTATGGTTGTGCAATGCCAGAGAGCTAAATGAGCCGGTCTGAGGCGATGACACAGTTTGCTTTGCTAAATATAAAAGAATGAAATCTTTTTTAAAGAAGCAGTTTTGTGTATTTTCCAGGCACATAACGCCAATATCTGGTACAGTCAAGTAACTATGTCTAAGCCTGTCACAATAGCAAATTTTGATGTACGATAGATTGTTGTCCATCGCAGAGGTTATTGCGATAAACAATAATATTGTTGATTTGAGATCATTTTAAAATTGTAGTCAACATTTAACGCTGGAACTGGAAAGCATTTTAAACATCCAAAAATGAATAAAGAAAACAACAGAAACAACGAATAGAATGAGCTATGAAGTCTCTGTAAGCTAAATATCCTTCAGAAAAAAGGTCTAGTTGAGACCAAAACACCAGACTGAAGACTTTAGTCATTCAGTTTTCGACAGAAAGAGAGAAAAGAGAAAAATGATAAATCATGAGAATGGAAATTATTGAGCTAATTTTAATTTTGCCTGTGATTAAGTGATTTATTGCAGCAACAGGGCTAACAACTTAAGTTATTAAAATATGCTAAAAGAAATTTGACTTAGGAATTTAATGCTTTGAAATTGGGCCTCTGTCTCCTTAGGAGACAGAGGCTCCTGCTCCCGCTCTTTCCTGCAGAAGCTCCTGCTCTTTCTGAAACTCCACCTTTAGGAAGTCATCACAACATGGCTCCTCTATTAACTCTTTAATCTTTTTTTTACCAGCACTTTACTGAGAAATAGCTTCTATAGTGAGTTTTGCAGATGCACAGTGTTCAACAAGTGTTTGCTAATTTCTGCTGGCTAGTCCGAAGGAGCTGAATGGGGGAGGCGGAGTTAGGCCCACCCAGGTGTTTTGCACAGCTGAATGGTTGCCACAAGAGATTAAAGGATTTCTCAAACATGCGTGAAAGAATCAAAGCAACACTCCAGGTATGTTTTTGTAAAGTAATAACATTATTATATAAAGCTAAAAAAAGTCAATTTGACATCATACTGCCCCTTTAAAAACTCAACAGCAAACGCAAAGATGCAGAATTGACTCGACAGAACGTCTCCATCTCAACCTTTAGGGCCAGCGTGAAAATGAAAACCTGCAGAATCAGGAGCCTCCTGTTGGTAAAGCGTGCATTAGGCTGTGACTTGATTTTTCCCCCCAGTGTAATCCTTCCTTATCTCTGCAGAAGTTCACAATGAGAGCAACACAATCCTTAATCGGCGATGGCTGAATCTGACGTGTTTTTGAAAGGCTGACCCTCGGTAACTTTGGGGCGTCTTGATGCAGTGAGGCGGTGGCATGCAGGACAGCGGCGCTCGGCTGCTCCTCTCTGCAGGCCAGATCAGGAGATACACATGGCTCTGTTTTCGTCTGACAGTTGCACAGATGAGCTTTTGCTCTCAGGAATGCGGCTGCAACATGGAAAAAAAAGGGGAAGGGGGAGTTAACTCTCTGAAACCAGATGTTATGCTTTTAATTATCTTTACTGAACTGATGTTTTGAAGTTTGGATGTTCAGCTGGAAGAAAATACCAGCATTCTTGTTTACACTGATGCAGGGGACAGCTGAGAATAATCAGATAACTATTTAGATTTTTAATCACATTTTAAAGACAAGTTTGTAAAAATGGAAGAATTCAGAGGGGCAACTTAACTCGAAATGCAATATGCTTTCTAGCTGTGGCCGTCGGCAAGCCGATCTCCAAGCTGAATGTGTCGACAGAGTTGACTTGGCCAGAAGTGCTTAGTGCGCTGAAGGAGAGAAGTAGAGAACAACATTAGTCTGAGGAGACACACGGGAGAGATCCCAACTTTGAGACTCACAACATTTTCCAGAGTTCAGTTTGCTCCAACGCAAGGATGGTGAAGCCATCAAATTCACACTGAACACACACACACTGTTCGATAGTTTTAAGGGATTATAGGGCGTTTGCACTGACATTACAAAAAAGTATCCACTGGCCATCTTGGAAGACATTAAAAATAAAAACTGTGTCAAAGTGTCGACACATGAAGGGATATTGGAGAAAGAAAGTCCATACATGCTTTGCCTATGCCTGCTTTTATAGCAGGTGTAGGCAATGCAGCACAATCAAGTCACAATGTCTTCAGTTCTTATAGAAATGCATTAAATATGACTTAAAAGAAATTTGACTTTGTCATTTAACACCTTGAAATTGAGTCTGTCTCTTTAAGAAACTCCTGCTCTTTCTGAAATGCCGCCTTGAGGAAGTCATCACAACATGGCTCCTCTATTAACCCTGTAAGGTTTTTACGAGAGTTGCACTCAGTAGCTCCTATAATGAGCTTTGCTGATGAATGGTTCCAATGGTTGTTTGCTAATTGCTGCTGACTAGTCTGAAGGAGCTGAGAGAGAGAAGAGCTGCTCTGTGAGGCAGAAGCTCAGAAGCACTTCTGAGGAGGATCTTTGTCCTCGAAGGCGAATGACAAAGATCCTCTGCCTTCATTTGCCATGGAGATTAAGGGATTTCTTAAAACATGCATGAAAGAATCAAAGCAACATTCCAGGTATGTTTTTGATGAGAAAATAACTTTATCACACGATGGAAAGCACAAAAAAATTGATTTTACATAATCTTTCCCCTTTATGTGAAGCTCACCAGAGTTTATGTCTAGGTAGATAGAAACATATCAATGTTTGAATTTGACTTTTTAAATGTAACTTTTAGCAACTGCTACTGATCCTGATTTCTTCATTTGGAAACAACTAATCTCCAAAGTACCTTAATAATAAGCTGTTATTTGGTTTAGATCTAGCTCTCATCGGCCTGGTGATGTGTAATAAAACAGAAATCACTTTTCCTCCAGGAAATATGACAGCAATAATAGAGACTAATATGAACATAAATGCCCTGGATTATGTAAATCCTCTACTTTCATTCACTTTTATTCTTGATAATTATTTGTTTTCTCATTCTGATGTGTAATTAGCATCGGTAAATCAAACTACTTTCTCACCCCATTGCCTCTAGTTGCTCTGCAACAGTTCAGAAAAGTCATTTGTGTGGAAAGAAATAAAACAAAGGAAAAACTAAATTGTGCGTCACCACTCCATTACCAGCGTCTGGTGATCTGTTCTGCATGTTCCGCTTGTCCTCAGCCAATTTCCTACTGTCGGAAGATCGAAGGAAGGAGAAAACATAGGAAAGTAGCCAGAAGGGATTCTTAGGATCTGACAAAGGAAGTTGTGAACAGAGAGGCTTGAATACAAGTGAAGATGATTACTGAAATGCAATCAATCACATTTCTGAAAGCAGTGCCGTTTGGGAGGAAATGTGAAGAACGGTAACAGCTAAACAAGAAAACACAGTGAACATAATCAAATAATTTAATGTCCAAAATCTAATGTCAAAACATGCAAGAGTAACAAAAAACTGGAAATGACATCCCTATGTGGAGACATGCGTGAAAAAGGCTGCATATGGGCTGACTGAACTTGAAATGAGTCAATTTCATACTTGGTCTTCCATAAAATGTTACTTTCTAACTGATGTCTGCAGAACCTGAGGAGATCAGCATGGACACTGTGACTTGTCTGAATGATGCATGTTGTGACATGGGGGTGAACCTTCTGGGACATAAAGACTTGGGAATATTAGTGGCTATTTTGATTGTTTTCCACTGGTGAATATTTTTTACTTGACAGTAATGTCACATACCATTCGCCTCAGAAGTCAGAACAGAACAGGTTGTATTATGTAAATGAACGTATCGACTTAGAAGACATTACAATCATAAGACGGTATACCTTAACAGGTAGGAGTCATCAGACTTGCTGTGTCATGATTTGGTTTTAGAGGCTCATGAGGGGCAGAAAATGGAAAATTAAAGGCATTTAAGTAATCAAAAATGACAAATGAAGATTCGGAGCAGGAAACAGAGGGAAGGTGACTAATAAACAGAAATAAACGATGGAGCAAACTAGGACACAAGAAGGTTTTAAATAACAAAAACTTGAAGACTACTGACATAAGAAACTAAGCTACATCCACAGATATCAGAACGTAATGAGGAACCTGAAACTCAACCTGGCTAATGTGTAAAGCCCTAAATGGAAGAAACAGCCCAGAGTAACCCAGACACAAACAAGCAAGAACACAAACAGCTGTGGATCCTGTTGTTTGGAAAGTCTCTGTGTTAAAGTGAGAACAGATGTTTGTTTCCAGAATTTACTGGGTTAGCAGCAGCCCTAATGCTAATAGCTAAAGCAAAAGTCAACAACAAAAACTGAAGTTCTTCACCCAGAGGGAGTCATCAAAGTTGATGTCAGTTTGAGTCATTTTCATGCATTAATTGCCTGCCCTATTTGTTTGTCTTTTCAACATGGAACTACAAACCAGATGACCAAACCAGCCAAGGCTAACTAACTAGTTAGCTAATTGAACTGGTTTAGTACAGTTAGGGATCAAATTCTTTAAAAAAAAAAAGGTACAGAAATTGTTAAACCATTTGTTGTTGATTATATTCTCACAGCATGTTTTATGAGAATAGACTTTTTGAAATGCAGAAATCTGATTTATTTGATGGACCTTTTGCTGGAATATCTTAACTCCACATATCTCCACCGATCACACCATGGAAAAATCTGTCAGATTAAAAATTCAAAGTTTTTCTTTGACCTTTAACTTCAAATGAAAATAAGGCCCTAAAGAGTTTTTATAAGTGTGAATTATTTTTTAGTTACTGTTTCATTGTTTTTATTTCTTGTATTGTTTTTTTTATTGTGAAGTATATTTGCAGTTTTTTTCCCCTGTGTGCTATGTCTAAAATTTTGAATTTACCTTTGACATCTTTAAAAACAGTTATGTAAGGCAAATGTTACTACATTTGACATTACAGTCAAATTAATATATGCTTTCCTGTGAGACCAGCTTATCAGAGAAAAGTAGTTTCTTTTTTTAAGGTTTTATTGGCTCTAGTGGCCTTTATTTGATTGTTAATCGACAGGAAAGTGGGAAATGAGAGAAGGGAAAGACATGCAGCAAAGGTCACCAGGTGAGCAATCGAACCTGCGACTGCCACATCAAGGACTAAGGCTTCCATATGTGAGGTGTGCGTAACCCCTGAGCCAACACAGCACATCCAAAGAAAAGTAGCTTTGACCAGGCATTAAATATTCTAATAAAACAGGATAGAATAGGAATGCATATTGAGTAGAATAGGAGACATTTTCCATATTTTATTCCACCTGCACTGGGAGTTTTATTTTTTCATTGGCAGGAAGCAGAAAATCAGCCTAAGGAAAAAAAACAGAAAAGAAAGAAAACAGTCTGTGTGTAACTGATCCATATAAAGTGTTTTGCTGAGCGGACTGAGACACTGAAAGAAACTTGTCGAAGATATTGTCAATGACTGAGAGGGTCTTTAATATGGTTACTGCTGATTTTTATGGGTTCTGGTTGGCAGACACACTCTGTTAATTGAACACAGTGGAACTGAACCAAAGCTGTTTACCCTCATCTCATTCTCACTGCCAAGCTAAGCAAACAAGCTGCTGCCTTTGACTTCATAATTAGTTGTGGAAACATGCAAGTATTATCACCGTTCAGTAAGCCTGGCCATTAGAAATGTGGAGGGTCCTGCATCTCTGCTTTTTGGAGACGAACTCGAACCGCAAACCGTTGCTCTTGTTTCCTTTATCACTTTCACTCTTTTCATCATGTGTGCTCCAGCACTCGAGGTTGTTTTGGTGGAATGTGACAAGTTTGCCATTGCTGAAGGCCAAAACTGCGATCTCATCCGCATGATTTAGCGTCGCTGCATAAACTTTAATTGAGGTCCAGAAGAGCGAGGCAAATAACCACACTCTGAGGAACCCGGATTCCAGCAAACAGGAAAACCTCAGCCATGCAAAAAAAAAACCTTCCCCGAAAACATTTAAAGAGGAGCCGTGTTCGATCGCTGTGGTTTGGAAGAGCGCAGTCTGTTCCACAGCTTTCCCATTCTTGAAACCTTTCACATCTGCCACAACTGCAAACTTTATGGTGCTTGATTGGGGTTTTATGTAATAGACCAACACAAAGTGGTGCATAATGTGGATGACCTGTCTGCCATGTTTCTGGGTGTTCATGATGTTGTTCACTAATGTTGTCTAACGAACCTCTAAGGTCAGAAACAGACCAGCTGCTTTTATACTCAGATTCAATTACACACAGGTGGACTTGTTTTACTAATTAAATAACGTCTGAAGGCAAATGGTTGCACTGGATTTAATTAGTGGGAGTCAGAGTAAAGAAGGTCCAATAACAAATGCAGCCCACATTTTCCATATTTTATTTTTCAAATGGCAATTATTATGTATTTTTTAGGCACATTTCATAGCGCAATCAAGTTACTTTATGAATCATAAAATGCTGTGAGAGCTATGGTGGAGCCAGCTGCGGTCCGACAAAAACAAAAACAAGACCATCATCCTCCTCCCACTTTCTGTCATCTCCTGTTGGTCATGTGACTCGCGTGAAACGAAACAAGTGTTTCCATTGCAGTTTTGCAAAATACAAATCTATTTCAATGCAGACAGAACAAAAAAAACTCCTAAAACATCCTAGAACAAAAACCTTTTATTGAAGACGTGAGTTTTCTTTCGAAATTGGTGTGTTTCCATTAGGCTAACTATTTTCAGAATTATAATTTGTGAAATTTTATGGATAATGGTGGGAAAACGGGGACTTGTTCTGTCAAAACATCAGATCCCGAAATCACACACATGCACTCACGCACACACACACACACACACACACACACACACACACACACACACACACACACACACACACACACACACACACACAC
>CAEGAF010156279.1:0-15643 GCA_903067075.1 Micropoecilia bifurca
GCTGTGGGAGGAAACCGGAGAACCCGGAGAAAACCCACCATGCACAGGGAGAACATGCAAACTCCATGCAGAAAGGCCGGGGCTGGGAATCGAACCCAGAGCCTTCTTGTTGCAAGGCAACAGCTCTAAGTCAAGTTTCCATTATTGAATATTTTTGGTCCTGAACAAGACTTCACATTGTGTTGAGTGCAACTACAGGCAGGCGTGTAGAAGGCATAGCTGCCACAGAGGTTTGGTGTTCAATTGTCCTTTCTCTGAAGGAAGACACAAGCCGATCTATTACTGCTATTCACTTTGTGTCGAGTCTTTATTTTTCATTTTCACTGAATGTTCTTTCTGGTTCAGTGATCCTGTTTGTCAGTGTCTTGCTCCTGGATGGAGCCGTCCAGAGAGCTACCGCTGCCAATAACTGTGCGTACCCTGATTTTCTGTTCAACAGAAAGTACTACTGGCACCGTCCCTCTGTGTTTGGCTGTGTTTCGTTCATGAATGCAGCCATTAACTGAGCCATTAATCATGTGTACTTTCAGGATTTGTGAAAGGTGTAGCGGTAGAGCAAGCGCCTCGCGTACAGAGGCTATTAGTCCTCCATCCAGAGGTGGATTCCTGACCTTGAGGCATTTCCTACATTTCTTCCCTCTCTCTCTATCTCTCCCTCCATTTCCTGTCTGAGAGTGCTTCATAACGGAGACAAAGAAACAACCATCTTTACCTTTGTCTCTTTGTTTTTATTTCCCATAGAAAGTAACCCTGACTTGCGACTGTGCAGAGTTGTTTCACTTTTCTGGTTAACTTTACTGACAGAGTAATGCTGCCACTGACTCTTTGTACTTTGTTTTTTCTTCTAAAAAAGTAATCTTACACCTCTCCCTTTGGGTTTCCGTTTGATATAATTTGTTTCCATGCAGCTGAATATGAATGAGAACCCATTTGTCTTCTTAAGCGCTACATTATATTTAGTGTGAATTGTCATTATGTAAGTAAACTGAATTGAATTACATAATTCACTTAATAAACACGTGGGACACAGATTCCATCAAAAAGCTGTACTACAGATGTTAAATCCGGTCTGAAAATGTCTGTCTTTTGTTTTGAAAGGTTTCAGCTTCTCTGTGTTGTGTGAACAGAATTAATTATCACTGGAAATTGTAAAACATCAAACACTGACATCTACACTGTAATACTGTTTTGATCATCTGACTGGCTGATTATTTGAACTTGTAATGAAGCAAGCTCTTTCCTTCTCCCTTTCCTGCAAAGCACGCTGATGGATGTGTAGCCCGCAGTAAACTGGATGGTCGTGATGATGGGAGCTGGGAACGCGGCTCCGCTTCTCCTGCAGCCAGAGAAAATGTTTACGGCAGGAGCTGAGTGATATGGCCTCCGCTGATTTCTAACCAGGAAATGTAATAAATAATACGATGTGTATTTTTATTGTAGAGGGAAATAAAGTGAAGTGAAATATGTGAAGGCCGTTTTATTCTTCTTAGTCTGCTCAGAGCTTTGGCTTCCGACCTTTCTAATTTTTTATGCTCCCAAGTTTACGCCGACCCCTTTTCCATTTTCCCCCCACTGCTGTCCCTCCTCTTTCTCAGGGGCTCGCAGGATTGCGCTGCTTCATTAGCTATCTGATAAACAGCTCAGAGGTTCAGCCCCTCTCACCGAACCCATACCTTCCTGTTCACATGGCCACAGCATGACCCCATCACACACCCCACACTCGATAGCAACTAAGACAGACCCCAACCTTTCTACAACTGTTACAAACTCCTTCGTATCTGAATTATACTCTGATACACACAGGGGGAAATTAATATACTATGGGGCAAAAACTGGAAAAACACATTAAATATTATTTAAAAATTAGAATTTTGGTTCAGTTCTTGTTAGCTTGACTTCTGAAACAAAAAAAATTAATAGTGAAGTTTTAAATTTGGTGAATCTGTTCAACAAACGACTGTGCCAGTTTCAATATTATTATCTTACCTTTCATAAAAAGAAGCAATCACTTAAAAAAAAACCTGAAACTTTGTATACAAATCTACAAAGAAAACCTAGAACTGAAGGACCTATAAAGATTGCACTGTATACTGTATCCAACATTCCCCATGTACATGTTAAAATTTCGTACTTTCTACCAAACCTCTCAACCTGAGTATCCTTTTGATATAAGCTGCCACTTAATGACATCCAAGATTCACTAAATTAATGTTGAATTGTTTATGTCATTACTATTTAAACAAAAAGCACCACATGCATTAAGGGAAGATGCTTAAGATTGTAATTTGCTAACTCAAGAAGGAACTTACTAAACAAAAGTAATGTTTCTATAGAAAAAAAAACACCTTTGGGTGACATACACAATGTGCACTATTTCTAATTTTATCAAGATCTCAGTGCTGCAGTGCTTTATACAAAAGCACTGCAGAAAAATGGATGAGACAATGTGCCATAAAAGTTGCAGAAAAGAAAAAAGAACAAAAAACTGGGGACAAACTCAGAGCACAGTCAGCTAAAACCTCCTGCTGTCTCTTCAGCTTATGCAACAGATCTGACCTCCCCCTGAGATTTTCCTGGTTTATCAAGCATGGTTTACAAAAGTGCCTGTCAATAGAGTATAGCGAAAAAAAATCCACAAACCTTACACAAACAGAAACAAATGTAGAAATGTTAAAAGATAAACAAAACCCAAAACACTATCGAAATAATTTTTTAAGCTGGCCTAAAAAAAATTTAAGATGTTATCAAACTCTTCAAAAGAGAAATTTTTAGAAACAAATATATGAGAGAAACAAAACAAAGGACAGCAATTATTTACATCCAAATGCTTAGCAAATTCAAATATTAACCACTGAATTAAACTTATTGTGTCTGTAGTAGACTACATATCTTTTTCCCCCTCCATTTGTGTATCATCATAAATCCTTGGTAGATCGTCTGTTAGAGAGAGCAGACACTGCACAACTGAAGGTTGCGGGAAAATCCCTGGCATAAACCAAAGGCACCCAGCTAACTGGAAATACTCTTGAATAGGTCACAAAGAGCAATCTCAACACTATAATTCCACAGGCTGAAAAAGCAGAGAGGCATAGTGACAGAGGAGGAACAGAAAGGTTATATTTTATGAAATGTAATTACAGAATAACGGATCTTTGGATTGGAGTGTTGAAACTGGGAGTCCTCAGCCTAAAATCAGATCCAACCACAGCTTAGGGAAAATGACTTATCAGACCTCCCTCCTCTGCGGCCAACTGACCCCTCGGTCCTCCCTTCTCCCCCCTACATGCCTCACTCCCAGCCTTCCCGAGGCTCACAGCTCCTCAGTCTTCTCTCCCGCTGCTTGACTCCAGCTGACATGTGGAATTGCTCACAGTAAACACTTAATAGAGTCGCTATTATGGCTGCAGAAAGCCATCAGGCCCAATCACAGCCTGCTAATGCCATTAACCCCATGGTTTCACACACAGGTATCCACATGTGGCCAAATGCACAAAACATGCACCTAGAATCTACTCGAACCACACTTGCAGTGTCAAAGAAAAACAAAATATTATTCATAGCCTTTAAATCTTTCAACATTTTCTCACAATACAACCAATGCATTTTATAAAAAATCTTCTTTGAAAGTCCATCAGAAAGAAGCATGTCATTGTAGAGTCGCTTTTAAAAACGTTTAAAAAAATAAGTGACTGCTTTCACCCACATTTACACAAACAACCCAAAGTAGAAATTCTGTTAAATCTCAAATGAACCTGTTTTGTGACGGCTTGTTAGTGAACATCAGTGATCAGCAGAAGCATGAGATCCGAGGAACACAACAGAAACATCAGGAATAAAATAGTTCAGAAGTTAAAAACATGGTAAGGTTAAAAGATTAAACCAAAATGCCAATCCTTGGCATTTCACAGATCCTGTTCAGTTTATCAGATAAAAATAGCATTAGCATTAGTACCTGCAAACCAACAGTCGTCTGAAAGCGACAGGCAGAGTAAAGACAACATTAATCAGAGAGGCAGCTAAGAGGGTAATGATAACTCTGGAGGCTCATCCAAACCTTAGGAAGGATACTCTGTCAAGATCTAACAGACATAAACCTAATCACAGACAAACACTTCATATAAATGATGTTAAAACCAATATATTATTAAATAAAAAAGCCCTAGAAACCCAGCTTAAATATTTTTGCCACGAGTACGGCAAATGTCCAAGAAGGTATACACATCGGACTGTGATACAGTCCGATGTGTATGACAGAAAAGAAAGATTGCATCTTCCCCACCCTCACAACTAGCACCGCTGAGAAACATGGTAGTGACAGGGGTGCCTTTCTTAGCTGCTACAGGGAAGCTAAAAGGTTGAAGGGAAGATGGAACATTTTAGGGGTTGCTAAAGGTTCACCTTCCAGAAGGAGACCAACCCAAAGCATACAGTTACAAATACAATGGAATGGTTTAGTTCAAAATATATTTATGTTTGAAAGGCGCAGTCCAAGCCCAGGCCTAAATACAATTAAGTGTCTGTGGTATTAAGTAGTAAAACTCTCTACACAATTTGACTAGGATTCATTTCTCTTGCAGTAAAGAAAGGGCAACAATCTTAGCCACTAAAGAGTAAAGCTGGCAAATGTAACCCCAGAAGAACTGCATCACAGTTTTTAGATCTATTCATATGAAATTGTGAAACCTATACATACTACCTTGTGTTGTTTTGCAAAATAAAACACCAATAAAATACACTGAAGATTGTGCTTATAGAAGATTAAAATACGGGGATAATGTTTAGGTGCAAAAAACCTTTGCCTGGTAAAATAAAACACAGTCCCTGACTGTGGAACAGTGTTTCAAGAGGTTTACGTCCCAGACTTTTCCAGATCATTTGTAGCTTTAGACGTTCTCAGCTCAGTTCTACAACATGTGTGTAAAAGCCAGAAAAATAAGTTGAAAAATGATCTTATTTTGCCACGGACCAGATCTGCGTCTGCTACCATTCAAAAAGCAGACAGAGCTCCAAGTCTGCCCGCCCCACCTCTTAGCACTGATAATGAGATTAATGACCTCCACTTACGGCTGTGATACGAGACATTCACGTGGATATCCACCAACGTACACTTTAACAAGAAAAACAAATAAGGCGTCACGTTTGAGGTGAAACAAGGTCATTGTCGTGTACGTCATGAGGCGGTTTTATCAACTGCTCTTTTCGGGCAGACATTCATCATATGCCACAACTTTCCGGACACATGGGCAATCATATGCAGCCATCTTGAACTGGGATTAGGCAAACAGTATTGAAATTACAACTCTAAAACGGCCTGAGGCTCTGTACCAGACTGATGCTAGATAACCTCTTCCTACAGTAGATGTTTTTACATAACTAAGTCTTACTTTATGTGCTTACTTTTAATTTAACATTAATTTTTATCACACAAATTAAAAAAATGCTAACGATAATGCCGAACTGTGGTCACTGATGTCGACTTTCACCAGAGCTGATGTTTGTCATGGCCAAAAAACATGGGAAAAAGCACAGCTGGTTGAACCACCTTTAGCAGCAACAACCTGAACTAGTAATTTTCTGCAAGTCTATCAGTCTTTTCCATTGTTTGTAGAGGAATTTTGGCTCACAGTTCTTGATACACCGCTTCACCACTTATATAGCCCCGTTTGAGCCAAGCTTCAGTTCTCTGACGAGCAAAACAAGCCTGAATCGTCCCTCCTGCAGCACCGTGCTTGACAACTGGTTTGAGATGTTTATGCTGATAGCCTGGGTTGGCTTTCTGCTTTGTGGCCAAACATCTCTATTTTGGTTTCATCACTCCAATGGACCAATATGATCCGCTGCACAATGGTAACTGTTTTAAAAATTAGTCTTTCCTGAAAATCTTTCCAAGCAAGCTATCATTTTTAGTCTCCCAAATGCTAAGAAGTCGACATTGATATATATATATATAGCTATTTGTGTATGTGTGTGTGTTGAACAGCATTCCATAGCAGTGGAAGGTGATCTTAAATACTGGATTAAGAGAAGAATGAACATGCCTGACCACTGCCACTGACACCGTTTGCTCAAAGGATCCTGTTGTTCTTTCTGCTTCTACAATCTGAAAAAAAATCTTTTGACACTTCCACTTTCCCTTTGCAGCTCTGGTTAGGTGTCAGTGAAGAGAAAACTGAGGTTGTCTTGCCTTTCTATACACAGTTATATGACACACAACTGCTGCTGCCTCAACAATGGCACACATTCAAGACAAGTACAAATATTTTGACAGCCAACTATTGTTTAGTATTTAGGTAAGGAAGATTCATAGAAAGTAGTTTTACTAATGATATTTTTCTTGGCGTGTGACATCAAATAAAATTAACCTGAATAAATATAAAATGAAGCTACCCAAACCAACCTGATAGAAGGTGAAAAAGTAATTACCTCCCAAAAAGTAATAAATGGTTGTGCCACCTTTGTAGGCAAGTGTTGACATCAGGTTTTTGAAATCACTGGTCATATTTCAAAACTGCTGGGGAGGAATTTTGACATATTACAGTTTTTGTTTTGTTTTATTGTTTATTTTTTAGAAATGCGGTGGTAACAATTGTTTGTTCCATGATTTGTAGTTCTGGCTCAGCAATTTGGGTGTCATTATGGTTTAACAAAACTAAAAACCACATCATGCAGGACAGCAAGAGGGTTTCCCATTTCTTGTAGAATTGTTTTTATCCAATCACGTTAGAGTTTTAGAACCATAACAATCAGGGAAAGATCAGAGGAGAGCATATGAATTAGATTCAATCCCTGACTTTGTCTAGACCTGTGTAAAGTCTTAGATTTTCAGCTTTTTTTCCCCAAGAGGTGGACTTGGAGGTATGTTTGAATAAGAAAATGCATCAAATTTAATGAAAATGGGTTTAGGTCTTAAGAGATATGGATAAATTACCCATACTAAATAAAATGTTTAATTTTGGTATGTTCAAGGTTTGTCTGCCTTATATCAATGTCTGACTCATGAAAAATATTAAGGAATTTGACTTGTGTTTTACACACTGCTGTAGTTATTTTAATTTCATCCTTCTCTTGAGCTCTCTTGGGTTTTATTTATTTTCTTACATCCAGATTTCTTTTGGTATCTGCTTCCCACAAACCTCTGTGTGAGTAAAAGCTAGAGGTGGCTCTAATAGAAATACAGGCTGCTCCACTAGAGGCCAAACACAGATGACCCAAATCAAACAGCTTGCAGCAGGCCAGGACAGCTGAGGTACAATTGTAGCAGACTAAGCCAAACAAGACCAGAATCTGCCCAACCAGATTCAGTGTAAAATCAAGTAAGAACCTCAATCGCTTAATTTGAGACTACATTTACACGCATGTACACGCACACGCAGTAACATGCTAACCAACGAACTTTCCCAGGCTCCACCTCAGGGAGTGCACATGATCCAAAGTGCTGCTTCAGAGCTGTGATTTTTAGCAGAACAACTTCTTTTTTAGTTCTTACCCCAGACAGCTATTTTTAGAGATTTTTGAAATCACTAACCCCTCCACCCCCAAACGACCAAACACACATTCCCCATCTCCACTCACTCTTAGCTCTGCTCTCCCTTGTTGCATTTTTACCAAAAAAGTCAGAGACTGCAGCAATTTTCCTTGTCGGACATCCAGACTGTCTGGCAGTTTATGTCGAACGCAGAGGGGGCTATATTTACAGTCTGACCTCACCCTGAACACACAAGCAGGCTCTCACACACATGATGCTTTAATATGGTCGGGAATGACGCAGGAATTACTGGACTCTGGCTTTTTCTGTTTCACTCTGACTCTGTGTTTCTGCTGGCTGAGCTTCCAGCAATTCGCACCAGCAATTAACTTCACATTACTATAAAGGAAAGGTCACAAAGGCATCTCACTGTATGGTACGCTGCTTCTTGAGTCCATCTTCAATTTTTAATCACACAAAAGCCAAACAACAGTCAAAAACAGAGGAAGTTTAACAGGAACTGTCTGCTTTGGTCAGATGAAATTAAAATTGAGCATTTTGGTAAAAAAAAAAAAGAAGACAATAAATAAATAAAATGTTGAAAAGTATGTCGCAACTTACTACAGACTATGGTAAAGAGCATGCTATGTTGTAAGCATATTCCTTTCCAAAAGTCCTGGAACCTTGCTTAGTGTGTATTGCATTATGAACTATTAGAAATAAAAGTAAAAACTGATGACTTCTGGTAGAAAAGTCAAACTGGATTTTAATTGGGTCTTTTAGCAGGGTGATGATCTGATACCTTTGAACAAATCAATAAAAAAACTAATGTGACAGAAAACACCCGTCAGCAGAGATTGTTCTGATTATTGGAACTACAACTGCTACCTTATTAAAATAAGGTAGCAAAAACTTGAACAATAGTTTACTTACTCCTGTATCTTACTCACCTAATAGGACAGATGACATGGCTTTAATCTGAATTTTCACAGGATATGACAAACCTTTGCTCACTGAGTAATGGCTGCATGCTTTCACTGTTCCTTGAGAAAGGAAAAGTTCTGTTTGCATGAGAAGCTCTGTGGGGAAATTTTGAGCAAAAGTCAAAACCTGAACATAAGAGCAGGAAAGACTTAAATGTTTCAAGTGATTTTGTGACTTAATGTTCACCGTTTGGCTGTTGCTGTCTTATTACATTCAATAATGCTTTGGAGACATTTTCAGTACAACATTGTCGCTAATGTGAGGGTAATAATATATTTTGGTGGCAATGTTATGGTTTCTTTGATGCTCTCTTTGATTTGGTTTCAGTTTCAAAGGAGAACCTCCAAATTCCTTTGAGGGTTCAGGTCATTTAAAAAAATTTTTCTACTTTACATTACATGCATGAGCTCAAATTGTTTGAAAATTCCCTGATATTTGGATGCACACGTTTTGATTGATCATATTGTAAATGATTAGACACCTGCAGATCCTACATTTGTATTTTTCATATTTGCACATTTTATCTTTTAAAATGTGCAAATATGATCTGTGTATGTCTAGAATTTCGGCACTGTTTTAAGCTTCTGACATCTCGACCAGGACAGAGATGTAAAAGACATTTAAAATCTTATTTTTTTTTTATGCTTGCTTAAATAGCAACAAAACAAAAAAAAGTAAGCAAAAGGAGAACAGCCAGGACTTTGGTAGGAAACAGAGGGAGACACCAGCAGTAATTAAGAGGATCTTAATTTTGTTGTCTGGATACATAAAACCAGGAAGATTGAGATGAATGAGCAGCCACCCTTGTTTTATTTATGTTGTGTCATTTGTAGTTATTTTGCCTACAGTATTACACAGACAAATCATTTTCTGTGGTACTTTTATGTGCAGGGATTTCACTATTATTTTAATTGCTCATGTTTCATTTATACCCACCAAACATGAAACACCTGGTACTTAAAGAAAGCTCATTCCTTGTCTCCTTTATGACTGTTAACCCAAGATGAATGTGCTGAGAACTATTATTTTCCTATGTTGTTTATGGACTGAATCAAGAAACTGAAAACACCTAAAAGTTACAATACAGTACTTTGTTTGATTTGGCCCCTTTCAGAAAATTAGGCTTAATACAATGCCTCCAATTATTTTATTTTATATAATTTAACCTTGTAAACAGGAAATATACTCTGCAGTTGAAACGCAGGCAGGAAAAGAAAGACTCAAAGATAGACAACCTTAATCAAAGACGAAGTGTTTTTTGCAAATTTAATCCTCTATGTATTCCTGATGGGTTTGTTTCAGTGGTTGGTAAAGCAAAAGAAACAATGGAGTGTTTGCAAAAGCAAAAAATCCCTGCTGACAGCATTCAGCAAAAGAGGTCAGACTGAGTAAAAGACAGCTGCAGACTCCTTGGTTTGACTTTTGGGTCTTGGTTTTGGTTTTGCAAACAAATCTTTAGTTATATCAGCAGATTTTGGTAGCTATCCCGGCACAGAAAATTATGCTTTAATAAAATGATTAGAGAAAGAGTATACAAATAACGATATCAACAAACAGTTTCAGATCTAACAAAAAACTAAAATTACTTCTCTCAAAAAACTGATAACATCTCCATCAATCAAGCCTGAACTCACTCTTGTTATATTACCAGAGGGCTGTTATATCTAAACACAGTCACATGCACAGGGAAGTCCACCCGCTCACAAACACACACTTGAACATGGCTGTGACCTCTGGCTGTTTGAGCAGTACAGCAATCTCTCCATGTTGTTATTTTTTAACCAGAGAAATGGGTCTCATAAAGACTGTCATTCACTATTTAAGCATAAAACACACATTGCAAAACAAATTGCCCATGCGTACAGTCACAGTGAGACAGAAACGCACACAGACGCGCGTGCACCTACACACACAAACTGGGCCTGGGCCATATAATGAGGACAAAGCTGCTGATTCTTGGAGCTTGGCGATAGCGTCATTTTTACACCGTGAGAACACGAGAAACACATTTCTCAAAGGAGCCATCTCATTTTGCCTTGGGTGTTTTACCATTTTTGGGGGGAAAGGGGACAGCACACACAAACACACAGGCGCACACACAGAAATCAGTTGAGTAATGTTAAATATAGCAGAGACAGGCTAATCTGAGATGTATTCTGAAAATGGAGAGACGGGATAAGGGACATGGACATTTTTCTTTTGTTTTACTTTAAAAAAAAAGATCCTGGTATAGCTGCAGTACATCTGGAAATAGATGAATTTATAGACACACACCCCATCACTCCGAGAGAATATATCAGTAGCAGAGAAATGAGTGATGCAGGGCCAGAAAAGCTCTTTGTTTATTCAGTTGACTTTTAAAGGGCAGGAAGAAAAACAAACATCAGCTGGACGAGGGGGAAGATGTGAACGCCGGCTACGGACTTAACAGAGCAACTGACTGTTTAGATTTACTTATATATCCTTCACCAAACACGACTAAGTGTTACTAAAATTTCTAAGTATTTCCTGTCAAAGAAAAGGGGGCAGATCTGTGGAAAACTGGATACTGTGAAGTGGCTTAAAAAGAAAAAAAAGAAAAGAAAAACAACAAAGAGGAACGAGTGGGTTGTTGTTCACTACCAATTGTTAAAGCACAATTTTGTCAACATTATTTGTTAGATTACTTACAATATAGTACTGTGGGATATGATGTGTTCAGGAAGAAAAAAAATAGTTTTTTATCTGTCAAGAATCACATACATTGTAATTCTGTGGTGACTGTATCTGCAGTAATTGTCTGGCCTCTTTTTTTCTTCTCTTTAATAAAACCCTCTTTACCTGAACTGTTAATTAAGATGAACAGAGCATCTTGGCCATTTTTCAAATATGGCGGATTGAGCAGTGCTCTACAGGACCTTTAAAGTTCAAGGTCTCGTTTTGTAACCTAACCCTGATTTAAACTTCTACCACCTTTATCCCAGACCTGCCAAGTGTGTTTCTTCATCTGCATGGTGCTACCGTGTCAGACTATGTACAAAATAGGCAATTCATCATGCTGGCTTTGGTTTAGGGGAGAATAGAAGGGAGAAAACCACATATCTCTTTCTTTCAACTTTGCAATATGTGCTACTTTGGTTTAGGTTGCATAAATCTAAACAAAGCACATTTAAGTTTGTACTTTATAATCCAACATGAAGATGGCACCAAGCATGGAATAGGAAGATGACATTATTCACATTTACTTTACACAATTTAACACTGTGGGACACGATTGTTTTGTCTCTTCTAGAAATAAATAAATAAATAAACTGGCAATGTTTTACAAAACCGGAATCACACAGGTGCGATAAGAAGATGAGGTGTTTTGTCTTGTCCAACTAAAGATAAACATGAAAGAGTCAAAAGGCTGGAGATTCAGTGGCATAAAGAAGGGAACTGTTTTCTTTTTCCTTTCAGCCAACATTTAATAGAGAAGCAGATGCAGGAGGAGGAGGTCCACTGTGCAGGTGTCGAGCTGCTTCAGGAATTGCATTTCCAGACATCCTTGATGGGTCGAGTTTGAACTTTGACGCAGGCGACCCCTGGCCTCAGATGTTAAAACCAGGAGCAGCTCTGCAACAAAAAGTCTTTGTTTACACTCTAAACAGCGCTGCATGTACAATGCTCGCTGTCCTCACAGCTGAAGTAAAGTTTAGAGCCATGTCGGGCTCAGCCTCTCCATTTGGAGAACATTTTCAGCCACGATGACATCATCTGAGATGCTATCAGCCTGTTTACGCTTTCTCTGCTCCCTTGCGGCCACTACATTGCACACAAATTGGACAATCAAGAACAGGTGTGTGTATGAGACTCGAATGTGTGTGTTGGGGAACAAAAAAAAGCTACAGAAAAGCATTTTCTGTTTTAATAAAGTTAGATTTCCTTCTTCACTTTGTCTCAATGAACCCTAAACTGCAAGTCAAAGAGCAACACCTCCCAACCAGCAGAGCAGAGCGCAGACACACATCCAAGCTTTAACAAAAATGGATTGTGCTCTGTCACACAAACAGCAGAACTCCATTCATTGAAGGGAAGACGGCACAACAGGTGCTTGGAAAGCTGACAATGAAACTGTCAACTTCTCTAGACTGAGCAGCTAAAAGCATGTGGCCCTTCAGGGAACTTATGGGTATTTTTACACATTTGATTGTTTGATGTTCTTATAGAGGCGAATTGTGGATGCAAAGAAAAAAAAACATTTCTGACATCTCTTGTAAGAATTACAAAGCAAGCCTCACAGGAAATTCTAACTTCAAGTGAACCATCAACATAAGACTCAACGACGCAAGAGAAGTTCATGTTATGGCTCTGGAAAAAAAAGTGCAGCATGTCAGCAGTCTGACTGCAGTGAGCTTAAATATTCAAGGAGGGATAAGGTATTAAAAGCCCTAGAAAAGTCAAACCTCTCCAGGGTTTTATGTTGTTGATTGTCTCATATTTCATCTTCAAAAACACTCCCACACCAACCACCGAAGGGTTTCGATTACATAAAGCATTTCATATCGATACTTCTTTTCACTACAAACATTCTGACATGTTGGAGCAAGTAGGGTACAGGTGCAATCACTAACATTATGCCAAACATGGCTGCATGCCATTAAGGTGTGATCGTTCCAGGATCCTGATATCATCACTTTGGCTCATTCACATGTTGGGACAGTTGGATGAAGAAATAGATTACAAACTAAATCCTGCTTCAACAACTAAAAGCACAGGATGAGAAAAAAAACAGCTTTGAAGAGTCAAAGCATGGACTTATTTAGTGAAGAAAGAAAGATGTATTCTTTGGTTAGGCTAGATGTAAAGGCAATATTAAAAAAAAATAATATATTAGTTTGATCTGATCATTTGTCTGCCTTCATGTCAAACTGAGAAAACACTGATAATTTGTGGTGTGACATTGGTGAAACCACACTGGTCTTTGGGGACAGCTGGGAAACTGCACCTTCATCATTTTCGCAAAACACTGGCACAACATAATATTTCAAAAGCAGATTAAAATCATTGTCTTCCCCTGTGCCCAATATCTACCTTTTGAGTGCTTGTTGATTTGTTAATGTTATCTGACCACCACAGCAGGAGTGAAGGGAGGGAGACGTGAAACACGCACACATAAACACACTGGCCATTTCCTGAAGCACATGATGAGTTTCCTGCGATAACTCATTTTCAAATCAACTACCAGCTACTGCTACTGATAGCCAGATCGTCCTGTTAACGTCATCACCAAAATCTCACATGGTTGGTTATAGAGATGAAGGGATGAGGAAACTTTTGGGATGATGAGATAAGATGGACTAAAGATGCCAGAGTAGCAGATAGATAAAGTAAGAGAAACATAGTTTACATGAAAAACAGAATAAGCACTACTTGTTTTCTTTTCAGGTCTTTCTCCCTTTTTGTTTATATTGTTTTAACTTTTAGTTTACTGTTAAAAATACAGATTTAAAACATGCATAAAGTTTGACTCAAAGCTTTCTTTATTAAGTGATACTTTTCTCCTACTTTTTGTTAATTAGGTTTTGTTTGACAAAATCTGCTGCAGGGTGGATGGATTGGCTGATGGATGGATGGATGGAATAATAAAAATAATACTCGTTTATTGGATAATTGAAAAAACTGCAATGAATACTGGATATTACAACTGACTGTTTTGTCAAGGAGGAATGGGTTCCATGCAATATAAATCACAATATAAAGCAATATAAATATAAATATGACACTGCTTGTGCCAATAAGAATGGAAGGAAAAATAAAGAACTAAAAAGATAGTTTTAGTAGTATAGTATGTTTTTTTTTGTTTCTCTTTAATTCCCAACACCAAGTCCAGTTTATGGCTCTTGGCACTGCGAATACGTTATGCCATGGCATCTGCTAATTAATGTTTACATTAAAGATGTAATTAATTGAATACATTTTGATGTGTTAATGTAAATATTAAGATATTATTAGTAAATACAAATATTACTTGACCATAAACTACGGTTTGGAGTAACCCACAAAAGTAAATATAAACTGTTAGGTTAATTGGTCTGTCTAAATTCTCCATAGGTGTGTGTGTGCATGGTTGTTTGTCCTGTGTGTCTCTGTGTTGCCCTGCAACAGACTGGTGACCTGTCCAGGGTGACCCAGCCTCTCTCCTGGAACGTTAGCTGGAGATAGGAACCAGCAACCTTCCCAACCCCACTAAGGGACAAGGGTGTAAAGAAAATGGATGGATGGAGGGACATGCATATCCACCTGTTTTCAGCCTTGACAATCAATATTTGAGATCAAGGAGCAAACACCGACATGACCCTAGCACCCCTGTCTCATCCCTTATTGATGGTTGGTGTCACAGTTCTCCTCATTATACTTCCATAGTGAGGAGAATTGCGTCTCCTAATGCAGCCAAATGAGTATTTTTTTGGAAATACAAAGTCCTGCTCCAAAGAATACCAGAAATGCAGTTAAACACCAGAAACCTAGAAATGAATGTATAGTACAGCACAGCCACACAGAAGAAAAGCTCAACAGTTTTATCAGCAGGGTGACCACATCAGATGAAAGTGTCATTCCTGTTTATGCTATGCTGATAACATCAGGACAATCCCACATAAACTCATGGTCAAATGACACAGAATGAGGACAAGCGATGACCTTTCAGTGTCATCAAAACAATACACATGGCCACTGTGACGCTGCACACTCACAGATCGCACAAACCTCACACCAATCTCTGAATCCATCAGAGTGTGCGCCTTTGAAATGTTTCTACAGTGTGTCCACTGAGTGAGATAAGGTAGAGGCAGTGTCAACAGAATGACTGTGTCTGTGTGAGTGTGTGTATCAAAAGCTGTGTCTCCGCATAGGAAACAGATGCCTCACCTCTGGGTACGAGACAGAGAGAGACAGGCAGTCTCAATGTGGCTGTTCCACAATGTTCCATGGACAGACACCCAGAGGGTTACGTGTGTAATAGAGAAGAAGCAAAGCTTGGTCACTTTCAGTGGGAAATAGTGACCTTTGTGAATTTTTCGCACAAGGAATCTGTACATCAAAAAACTTTGAAAAGAGACTTGCATGCTTCGTATTAAAACATACAAAGTCTGAATGGTTCTTTATCAGCAACATTAACAGTTTCAAAAAGTCTTTAGCAATGAAACAGAGCATAACCTGTCCAACAAAACATTT
>CAEGAF010156296.1:0-14975 GCA_903067075.1 Micropoecilia bifurca
CTGTGGGAGGAAACCGGAGAACCCGGAGAAAACCCACGCATGCACAGGGAGAACATGCAAACTCCATGCAGAAAGGCCGGGGCCGGGAATTGAACCCAGAACCTTCTTGTTGCAAGGCAACAGCTCTACCAACTGCGCCACTGTGCAGCCTCCGGTTTAGATTTAGCATATGGTTTATGGTAAATGTCCCAGTCAAAGTCCAGACCTAAATCAAATAAAGAATCTGTGGCAGTGCTTTAAATTAGGTGTTCATCAAGTCTCTCCACTCAATCTTAGTCAATGCTACAAAGAATTGGCTGAGGGTCAAGATTATGTACAGTGAAAACAAACTTTACATAATTATGTAAATACTGGGATTAATTACTAAACACATTGGAAAGAATCTTGAATTAGGTGAAATTCATTAACTGTGATTTATTTCTTTATTATAGAGGCATTTTAAGTGAAATCTCTGACTTGCTTTAACAAGTTCCAGTTTTCTTGGGTTTTTGTTCCCCAGAACTATTTTCAGGAAGACTTGTGGCTTCTCTTGATGAGGACAACTAGTTGTAACTCATGTAAGAAGCCAACCGGACCTCCCAGAATCGCTACAAAGTCAAATAGTTTGGCCCTTGCGTTGGCCTTCTCATTTTTCTTTGTGGCCCTGCTGGCCTTTTTCCTGCCGTTTTAATACTTACTCATCAAAATGCAAGTTGGAGAATGTGCTTTACAACCGTCCTCACAACAAGCACAAAGAAATACTTTGAGGAATCTTGCTGAAACCACTCAGCAAAAGGAGAAATGCTGTATTCTGTCATGTTTTATGGTGTTCGGCAGCTTCATTGGTCTGTACAATCAAATTACTGTACCCCTCCATTTCAGCGTGTTAAGGATTTGTTATCCGCACCCTGTTGACTACTCTTCAACAGATGGGGTGCTAATTGGAGCTGCTGTGACTTTCCCATTCTCCAGAGACAGTTGCACATCTGAAAGCTGTCGGGGTGAGGCTCTTCCCAATCTGTTTTCCGGGGCCTTTAAAACCAAAGCCTCTGACTGCTGGACCTGATGTGTTTCAAAGTTTCAGAGAGATAAAGGGGGGGAAAAAAGGAGGACCAGAGTAACCCTCTAATAACTTAAATCTGTGCCTCAACTTTTGAAGGTCTGAGGTGGTTAAGTCATATGCCGTGTGAAGAGGACAGTGGGTTGAATCACATCTGCACATCGTGGTTGTCTCTGTGGTATTGAGGGCGGAAGAATAAATCAAGGAGTTTGGGGAGAAGAGACAGCATTAAGATAGCGAAAAGCAGTTCAAATTGGCTCTATGGCTGTTTAGCAAACCAGCAGACTAAAGTAACCAAAGACTCTTTGTAGACTGACAAAGAACCATTTGTGAGAGTAAGGCGACAACAAAGCTTTTCATTTTCCCCTGCTACATTTCACAAGAGTAGAGCATCCAAAACAAAGGTCTTTGGCCTTTCCCGTTTGCATGATCTCTTTAGATCATCATGCTTGCTTTTCTTCAGCTCATCTCACAGCTTTTTAGCCCACTGATTGGGACGGTCATGGAAGAGGGCTGATATGTATGTTAACCCATTTTTGTCTATTTGACCATGTTCTGGATCATCGTCCTACTGAAAACCCAAAGACGGCACATTTTAGATTCAGTTCCAATGACTGATCTTTAAAAATCAGAGTTATGGCATAGACTCCAAAGTTCCCAGAGAGGAACTGACCCACAGCATCACAGATCTGCCACTGTACCAAACACTTGGCATGAGTCCATTCTCTCATCCTTTCCACTTCGTAAAGAAAATGGAGCCACTATGCAATGTCATATTAATATTCTAACAAAACAAGTTATGACTCAACAACCAAAACTTTCCAAACCCTGTGATGCACAAAAAAATATGATAGAAATTAATAAAATGTAGCAACAGTTTCATTAGAACTGCTGTGGGTGCCAATGTGGCAACTGGGATTTGTTAATCATAATTATTTGTTGATTGAATACAGAAATGTTTTCAGCTTATGATCATGAAAAAAAACTAGAAAAGCCCACACACAAATATCATCCAGAAACTATGCAAAGAAATCAAGGAAGTTGAGAAAATGTAACATAATGGAACAAGCATAGTGTACTTTTCCATACTTCCTTTCCTGAGCTTTTCCCATCTATTTTATTACATTCCTGACTGGATTTTCTAAGATTAAACACAGACAACTCTGAATAAAATAGTTTGTGGTCATTTATAAATTAATTTCACAAAATGTAACAATGCAGGAGATCAATAACCTTGCAATATACATTTCATGCACAATGCATCTAATTCACAACTGCTGAACTGAAATATTTGGGTATATGACAAAAAAGCCGATCAAGTGTCTTGCTGCCTTGATTTTTATGTTCAATTTAAAAAAAAGACAGATTTAGAAATTGTAGAAGATGATCTCCTTTTATCCTGTCACCAGAAACAGTACCCAACTCATTCACCCCTTCAATAGTATCAAGTATTTTACATGAAAGCTCATTTAAATTATATTTGAATAACACTGAATAATTTGTTACACAGAGTATTTCTAAGAAAAGCTTCGAAGTTCCCATTGCAAGCTCAGACAACAGAGAGTGCCGTTAACTAGCAAAAAATCTTCGCTACGCTTCTCAGAGAGATCCCCAAAGTTTCAAAACAAATAAAGAACCCATGGTTGAGCACATAGTGTAAACAGATGAAAGAGTCCACACAAGTACACAGAGCGTGAACACACAAATACGCTCCCCCTCTCATTGCCATACAAGCTGATGTGCCTCCCAGGTATTTCTGGGATGCGATATTTAATATGCTGTGGCATGCGGTGTTTTCGCAGGATTCCTCGTATTTACAAAACCACAGAGCCCACGAGGCGGGCTGAGCATCCCGGTAATTAAAACACAGTGGGAGGTCCACCACCAAAATGTGTGAGAATATTTGCTCTACGGTGAGCAGCCTCTCGTGACACTTCCATTTCTTCTCCTCTCAGCTCCGAAACAGCTCGACCGCTCTGCCTTCCCGTTGATGCTGGTTGCGATGGCAACCATTGGCTCAGATGTGGGTGTCAGTGAGAGATTTACATCGAGGGTAAAAAAAAAAGGAGTATTTGAGAAGGAGAAGTTCACACTGTATCAGAGAGGGGTGGGTACCGTGGGAAGTTGAGGGCAGGGACTCCACCATGTGCACCACATTCATAAATTAGAGCAAGATGAATCACCGAGTGGCCGGTGGGAGCTCTCTATGATACCGTCAACATGCATAGTACATACATTATTGGGGGGGGGGAATAAAACATTTGCTAATCGCTAATTCCTATTAGCGATGGGCATTAACGATTAGCGTCATTCACCGCTATTGGTACATGACTATATAGTGATCATTTACCAATAGTGGTGAATGACCAGTGATGATTACATCCATACAACAGTGATTTCGAAAGGAAGGAGTTTTCTTTCTAACAGACCAAGAAGGTCATAACTCCTCCTATTATTTATCAAAGTTTGGTGGTCTTACCTGAACAGGTGTCAACTGGGCTCTGGGATCAAACACTCGCAGCATCTTGTCCTGCAGAAGAAGAAAGCAAGATTAAAAACAAAAGAAAAAGGATGGAATACGCTATAAAAAAACTTTGTACTGGTAAATGAGACATTGTTTATAATTAAAAAAATAAATAATTTTGATCCACAACATTCATATGTAAAGGCATTGCTAGATATGTTAAATGTCCAAGTCTCTTGGAGGTCAACAACCTTCCAAACATTGTTTGATCACTTCAAATTTATTAGGGTTGTATTTGGCACAATACATAAAGAAGGTAGAAGCGGAAGGAAACCTAACCATGGTTTTCAAAATATTTCACAAACACAATGTAATGTACATAGAAACATTTCCCCATTTTTTTAAATGGGAGGTTTATGTGCAAGGGGCCTTATGAAAATGTCTGTAGGGCAGGGGAATTAAATAAGATTGCTACTTGATGAGATCCTTTTTGATACAGACAGAAAATTCTCTGGTCAGAATGCAAATATCAGTCAAAACACAAAGAGCTTTGCAACAAATAAAACTGAGTGATGCCAGCCCAATGTGCGTGTGATGAGGGTGAAGCCATAGCACAAGCATGGCCTGATGCCAAGTCCTCAATCAAACTCTCACATGCCTCATGTCGGCATAAGCCATCACTACTACTGTCAGACTTCTCCATCCCAAAGCACACCAGGACCAGGAGATGTTAGCATCATGATAGAAAACCACCACAATCTGACCACAGATTATCTGTAATGCAAACATTAAAGACATTAAAGATTGAAAACTCTAACCTCCCATCAGTAGTAACAACGCATACATTTTCAAGACCCTGAAAATACCAAACTTTAATGTTTTCATATTATGGTCTCGTCTTAGTGTGTTATGAAAGGGGTTTATGCTCAGTGGGCAGAGCCCACTTTCCTATAGTAACTGTTTTTAATGATGCAGCAACCTTTTTAGCTTGTTTAGTTCAGTGTTCCTCGGTCCTAGTCATCAAAGACCACTTCCCTGCATGTTTTAGATGTCTCTCTGCTCCAGCACTCCTGATTCAAATGACAGCATTAGTACCTTTTTGCCATCAAGTGCTGCAGATGCATGTTAATCGCCCATTTAGTCAGGCCAGGTGTGTAGCAGAACATTAATAACAAGCAGGGCATTGGTTTTTGATTACCAAAATTGAGAAACAGTGATAGTTGCCCGTTACAGTTACAGGATAAGCAGAGTTCACCAGTAAGTCTATTTATTGAAGATGCACATCTGTGAAAAGTCGGATCATTCTCATTATGAATAAGAACAGGAATGAATGAAACAAACTAAAAATAAATAAAAGTACAAACATTTAGCACCTTTTCTTAGAATTAAGTAATCTTAAACCATTAAAAATTAAGTATAAGCATAATAAAGTTTAGATCAGGCCTAAAATATCCAACCGACGCAGCCTCAGCCCTGAGACATTGTGTCCAAACCTGATCCGACTCAACTAACATCAAGAATAGGCCGGAGTCCAAAGTAAACTTGACGTGACACTTTAATTAGGCTTTTACTGCTTTTGTTTGTAGACTATAATATGAGTAAGCAGTGTAACTTCTTCTGTTTAACATCTTCTAGTTCCATTTTGTCGCTTGTTGTAACCACAGGGTGAGTAAAGTGCATCTCATATGGGATGTGTGATTGATAAGTGCACTTTTATTAGACAACAAGCACAGTGCACTGTATAATGAACCTCAATTCTTCCTGTCCTCAGAGTAAGCTGCTAATTCCTCCATTTAGACCATAATAAGATTGACACAACTTGATACTGCATTTTCTCATCTGGCTTTATCTGTGCTGTATGTATTGTAGGCTTATTAAATGCATCACAGAAGCCTGAGCCTGACCTGACCAGCAAGCAAATCAAATACATTTCAAATAAGTCTAAACTCTAAAACCTAGATGCTCTTTGTTCTGCATGATGATTACTTTCATTCCCAGGCTTGTGTTTATATAAAGATTCTGAAGTTAAGTTGAAATAACATAAGAAGCGAGCTGAGGAGTAAGAAGTTTAACATGTAAGAGAGGTCAGATAGCTTGTTTAAGTTCAGGATTTTCAAATTGCTTTGCAGAAAATGTGGAAGAAATTACAGACTTTTCAGTTGGCAATAGTATTTTCATGCAACCCAAATAAAAAGCTAGAATATTAATGATGCATATTGAAAGTATTAACAAATGGTCCCTACTCGTTAGCATAATTCAAACAAAGAACAACAAAACTGCTCAGAGTTTAGTCATTCAATCAGCAAAAATCTCACTGATTCACAGTGCAAATAAAATCCAGTGACCTCTCTGTGGCCTCACATGTCTTGACCCCAGTCAATTAAAACACACACACAGTCTCCACCGCAGCAGCCAATCATAGGGAACTGTATGTGATTGAAAGGAAATGATGCCTAATGGGATCAGGCTGCGCGGGACGCATGTGTCTGCAGCCGTGTCACTCAATACTGCTGTGTGACTATGATCACAGCAACCGCCTGACACATGGAGCCGATAGCAGGTAATGCTTCTAAGCACTTAGGCTCAACCATGCCACACCTAACATATACATGTCAAAGGGAATCAGGAGGCTGACTATAACACAGAAAACTCCACTTGGACACACTCAGCAAGAATCATTGTGATTTCTATCCTGTTATCCTTTCACAGAAAAACACATGTTGGAAGAATTTGAACAGAGCTTCACCTCGTCTCCACTCTGATCCTTTCTAAAACTGCAAGATGCATCTATCTGCAATTTTTGGCATCAGTAGTAAACACTGGTATGAATAATGAACCGGTTTTTTGGGGGGTAGAAGGGGTTTGGTATCCGACTTGTCTTTGTCTGTGCAGCCCACCCACGAATATGATGCCCTCCAGGTCTGTCTTCAGGCCTCTGTGACCTGTGAGTAAGCTCCAGGCTCAGAGAGCAGCAGGAACAACACACAAACAAATCTCCTCCTCATGTCCTTTGGGTGAGACTCCACCTGTTCTTTCCACCAAGCTTTAGTTTACAATTCTTGTCAATTTATTTCTTGGAAACCCAATTAAAAACATTGAGACAGAGCACAGCGATGGTGCATGGGTAAAGTGTGCGACCCATATATAGAGGCCTCAGTCTTGAATGTGGTCATCACAAGTTCGAGCCTCATCCTGTCAACCTTTGCAACATGTCTTTCTCCCCACTCACAGCCTCCTTTTTCTGTTATTTCACTATCAAACAAGAGGAAATAGAGCCAAAAAATTTTTTAAAAACAAACAAAACATTGGGATAAACTATTATCAAAATTTTACTTCACTGCAGACGTTCCTTCAATTATGCTTTGGAATAATTAAATACAAATGTACTTACATAAATATATAAATATAGCATAGATCCTGATAACGGCCTATAAAGTCAATTTAATTTTAAAAAGAGCATAAATGATTACATATCTAAAGTTCTGATGAGTGAGTATTTTTTAAAAATTCATCTCATTTCTTAAATGCTAATAGCTATGGCAGAAAATCATCCCTACTATGTATTAAGCATTGTTGCAGGAAATGTCATAACATTACGGCAAATACTTTGCTAGAAACAGATTAGTTGTGGTTTCCCAGTTTTCCTGGGCATCTTACACAGGCGTGTGTTATTTTCCCTGAAACTATTCCTGGATGCTACGTTTCCCAGTTCTGGAGAGACACAATGAAGAGCTGTCCGAACAGTGTACACACTTTTCCAAAAAAACATGAAACCAAAGACATCCAAAGAAAGTGTGACAAAATTGTCCAAATGAGGAACAATGATTTCCAAAGCATTTTTCCAATAATGTGCTAAAACACTGAAATAAATTAACAGTATTGTCCATGTCTGTCCATGTCTGCTGTAGTAGACTGAGAAAGAGTATAAAATTATTGTACTCTGTGATCCCAAAGCACACACTTTGTTTTACAGAGGTGCACAGTAGTGAGCATTTTGGGTCTCATAACCAACCAAAGTGTTGCAGTGCAAACAACACACAAAGGAGGACAATATCTGGCTGTGCAAACACACAAATCAGGGGCTATTCATGAACAGAAGTGCTCACCAAACAACTGCATAAATGCACAGACTCAAACAAACAATCACTCTCTCTTATCCCTCTAACAATACCACACATGAAAAACACATACCACCTAAACTCATAAATGCACAGATGGGAGCCCTGCATGGCCGCATCTGGATTTGTGCGGGTGTGCTTATGCGGCAGCTGTTTAATCAAAGAAGCGGCGCGTCACTCTCAAGCTGCCGTTGATGAGTTTTCACTGCGCACCGAACACACACACACAGACGCTGGGAATCTTCACCCGGCAGCGCTCTCCATCAGTCGCTGTGCTCGTCAAACAGACGGTGCTGCCAGACCTCTTTTCCCAGTCTCCCGTGGTTACCAGGGTCAAAGCCTGCTGAGGCTGTAGCTTCTTTATCTAGTATTCGTTACAGCATGGTGTCTGGGCAGCATAATAGTTGATCCTGTTTGTCACTCACACTACCTGTAGCTTTGACTCTTTTTTTTTCCCTTCACACATGTGCCATAAATACACCTTTCTTTCAGTCCAAATGAGGCCTGTCATGATTACTGCTCTTTGGGGACAAGGTATTCCCTTCATCTTCCCCCACCCAAGGACCATGCACCGGTGTTTACCTTACAGAGGAGCCGGGGATTGGACCCACATGTTGGCAAGCTCTATTTGCTTTAATAACTCCAATTGAAGGGAGTGAAAGTGGCCCTTTTAGTCAAATGACACCCGAGTTAAACATGGCTAAAAACTCAGAAGCCCTCAAACACACATACACTTTCTTCTCAGGTGTCTTGTTTTCCAGGCTGCATCAGTACAGCTTGTAGCTCTGATTAGGATGATTATCCTGTCGGGAATGTCATGGTTTGGACAAATCCTGTGATGGCTGGAGTAATTTGTTACTTGTCAGAGAGAGAGACAAACTAGGGGCAGCCAACCAGCAATCACACCTATTAAATAGGTGAACTTGGTACATTTCTGTGTCAAAGGTCATATGTTCTCAAGGATGAGAAAGCGTCAATGAGTATAGTCTAATGTAGGATTCAGTGGCCTCGCACAAATGTTCCCATCAGCCACTGAGATTTCAACAAAGAAACAACGCAAAGAGAAGGTCACTCTAATTAGATAACAAGATAAAAGTCAAAGAACAAAGATGAATCTCAATAAAGTAGAATATCAATAAAAAGTTAATTTCAATCATTAGAATCACCCTAACGTTCCAAATAACTGAATGAAGCTCAACTTTTCTGATTTAGGTCAGTTCGGATTATTAAAATCAATATGTCGTAAATATGAATAAAGAAAGAGAATGTATAAATATAAATGTATCAAAATGTAGTGTAGAATATTGCATAGGACCAGTAAAAACATGCTGACTTGTCAGTTGTCATGTAGAAAGTCACTGAGACTCAACAAGCACTGTGAACCATAGAAGATCATCGCTAATAAAAAAAATTAACAGGAAAAACATAAAAATTAGATTCATTATTTGAACTAATTACTAAAATAAAATAACTTTCAATTATATTCTACTCTATTGAGCAGTGTCTTTATATTAACGTCCCACATTGTACTTATAGAGCAATTTTACTCGCTTCTTTCTCTTTCTGTTAATTCACTATAACTTAATAGAAAGCCCATTAATATAAAGGACCTTTTTATCATGAACAATAAATTACCCTCTTTAAACATAAAAGTGTTTGACCAAGGAGGCCATTAAGCTATGTTGGGTGCAGGGACTGAAAGGTCAGATAGCGATGAGACAGATTTACAACCCTGAGTGACTAAACCTTCACACACAGCCTGTTTCCATTAGTTTCTTAATTTCCGAGCAGTTTTCCAATCTCATTTAGGAAAATCTCCTCAGGCCCTTAATAATGTCTTTGGCATTATTAAGGGCCAAAGACATTGGCCCTTAATAATGCCAATGTCTTTCACTGCTGTAACAAATGTGGTAATTAAAGTTTTTACATTGAACTGATTTCAAAGTTTTTCCCCGTTTTCCTTTGAAAACGTCTCAATAATTCCTAATCCAATGCTGAATACCATTCCCGCCCTCTTTTATGAGCTTCACCTTGTTGACATTTTGATTGAATTCTCAAAACTGAGAAGGTGTATATGGTTCAGTGGCAGCATCTAGTGGTGACAACTTGTAACTGCAGCAAATGGCTCCTGGGTCCAAATAAACCTTTTAATGAAAAATGATTGTTTAGAACGTTTACTTTGCTTTCTTTAAAAGTATAAAGCAACATAGCTTTTACTTTTTCAGGATTTTAGGAATGCTTAAAAAGTTATTTTGCCATTTGTTTCTTTGTGAGGTCACTCTTGTGCTAATCTTAAAAAAAACTACTGAAAATGTTGTGCAAAATGACAAAAGATTGGGTATTTAATGCAATATATCTCCTGTAAAATTTCATTAAAAAGATACTAACCTTTAAATACAGAAATATATATGCATATATAAAGTTTAGGAACTTTATTAGTTAAGTGTGCACATGCTCAATCTAATACTTGGCTGAAGCATCTTATAATGGATTAAAACATTCAAGGTTGAATTCCATTACCATGTGACATCTTCACAAGTCAGTATTTTTCAGTTTTATATAGCAAAAGTTCGCCAAACCAATCGTCTGGGAATCTCCAGACAAGATATATTTTCTATCAGATTTAGGTAATGTCTTCGTCTAAATTATTATTTTTTGTCTGGAGGAGTTGTTCTTTTGTTGACTTGGATGTGGATCTGGATTCATTAGGATGCTACACAGATCAAATCTGTCTTCATCCTTCCGTTTCTAATAAAAGTGATATAGTTTTGGTTTCAAAACTGATTGGTCTTTACTGCTGTTCAATTAAATGTAATGGAAATCACTTTTACAATACAATATAATGGGTCAATTCAAGCGAAGCAACATGACAGAATAATGTAGTATGTTTTCTGAGCATAACTCGGGATTATAGTTACAGGTTTTAAGCAGATATGGACATTTTGTTATCTGTCTTGTAACTCTACACTCCAGTCCAAACATATGGCAAAGTAATGATTGTTGTCGCATGTAAAACACAGATTTCTCTGTAGCTGGTTCAGTGTTGCCAATGGCTTCTTGGTAGCCTCTCTGCTTTCAACATTTCAACAAATTTTAGAGGAAAGTCAAAAATTTTAATGTCCATGTTTTTCTACATATACTCTTTAATCTTGTCCTTTTTATTAGCATTACCTGTAGTTAATATAATTGATGTTACATGTAAACTGGAAAGACTTTATATAAACATTTGAGGGTGTGAATCAAAATCATTGCCATATTTTTTTATTTATTTTTTTCACATATTTCCTCACAAATGCTTATTTTCCAGGATAAATGTCACACTGTAGTAGAGCAAAGTTTTGAAATGATTTATAATACTGTCCTTTTTAACATCACATAATCCTGGCATTTTTAGATGAATATGCACAACATTGAGAAAAAAGAATGAGCATTATTATCTCTTATAGAGTTAAGAAAGATACAAGACCAAAAAAAATAAAATAAGTAGAAGAGCAGCCAAAGCCATTCTCAAAACATAAGTTTCAAGATTGTCTTAAAGGTTTCTGTAAAACTCTCTATTTTCAAGATAAATAAATTAAAACAAATCAGACAAAGCTGATGTCTCCTGTTTAATCCTGTTGCACTGAGTTAGCCTCACCTTGCTGGAGGATGCAAGCAGGGAGCCGTCCCGCTTCCAACTGAGACTCTGCAACTGATCGCTGTGCTGCTCCAAGGCTGTGAACATAGACGACCAATTTAAGGTGAAAGGGAACAGCAAACACAGCAAGGTAAAGATCAGACAGGAACGTAAAAGTTTAGGAAAAAGAGGAAGCATGACAACACGAACGATGAACAAAGAATGACAACAAACACAAGAGACGTGACAAAAGAAAACAATATTCTGAAGACGTCACCACAGGAAAACAAGGAAAGATGAAGCCAAACAATTCAGAAAAGGACAAAGAGAGAGCGGATGATTTACATAAAAATGTGTGAAAAGTTCAAGCATTGATGTACAAAACACTGCTGTGTCAGAAGAGAGCACGGCACAGCGTGCGAGAAGTTTCTTTGTAACACCAAGAAACAAAAAGATGAAAATAAAGGATGTTGCTATTAAGATTTACTCTGGGTTTTTTTTAAAGGAAGAACCTTATATTTTTGCCCCTTGACCACAAAACATCGACAACGAATGAAGGAAATGAAAGACTCTGTGGAGGGAGCAGCTCATGAGATGCTGGATCAGCAGTGAGCAGCAGCCAGGTCAGCTGTCATGGGGAGGTGGAGTGAAAGTTGTGGTAAGGGAGGGAAATATGGAGGGTGGTGGGGGGGGGGTGGGTGAATGAGGCCAGAGTACAGTGAGTGCATCCTGAGGCCAGCCTGAGGAGATCAGCCTCAGGACTGCGAAATAAAACATTACCTCTGCTGCTCCGGCACTTAGACAGAGCCACAGGGCTGTAAAATGTAGGCAGGTCAGTCAGACATTCTCCAGCAAAAAAAAAAAAATGCCAACCTACTGCTTCACTCCAGACCAAATACATATTTTTGCTACACATAAAAAACAACATGAACATAGCTTTAACTGACAGACAGAAGACATGGTACATAATGTACAAAGAGACAGAACTTTCTGAGACATGTACTTTAATTTTGCCAGGGCACACAGAAACTTGAACACGATTACCTGCAAGAGGCGCATCTGGCCTGCTGGTGTCCCAAATCAGAGGAGACTTGTCAGTTGCAACAGCCAGGAGGCCCGAGGAGGTGGGATGAAAGTGCACAAGCTCGAGCCTGCCCTGTCCTGGCTGTAGAGTCAGTTCAGGACTGCTGGGCTGCTCCTGCTCTGGATCGCACAAACGCCACAGCTTCACCTGCGCACACAGGAGTGTCAGATGTGAGGATAATATCTCATATTTGTTTTTACTGGCAACGGTCTTAGCAAATGTTTGACATTCTTCTCCATCTGCAATGGAGAAAAATTTGGGTGATGACTACTGCTTTAACACAGAGAAATGTCAGATTCAGATACACAAGTCATGATATAGGGTTTAATTATAGACTTTATGTTTTATGACACTACAACAAAACTATGATTCTGTTCAGACCAGATAAAGACTATACCATAACATCTGTCAGAAGACCAATGGTCTCAGTAAAGTTTTAGGGACGTTTTACAACATGAATTAAAATATAATGAGGTCTGGGTTGTGCATAATAGACCATAAGAGGTTCCATTTTTTTGAGAACACAAAAAACTATGTCAGGAAAACAACATTAGGAAGAAAGGGCAATTGAAAAAAAATGTTCTGGAGAATACAGAAGGGTAGGTTAGGGAAAGAGATAAAGGGGACAAATAATGGCAAAGCTCGGAAGAAAGTAGGACATTGCAGAGCTTACCGTTTCATCCCCAGAGCAGGTTGCCAGGAGACACTCATCAAAGGGAGAAAAGTCCATGTCAGTCACCAGATCTGAAGGAGAAAAGAAAACTCAAGTTAAAAACAATGATATGGGCTCTATCTGTCAAGCTTTTATTTTTAAACACTGTCTGGACTTTTTTAATTTACAAAAACACAACATGCTCTTAACTCATTAAAAATAAGCTACACAGGACGTCAGATATATACCAAGTATAATTTTTGCACAAAATGTGGCTCTTTATGTGCTTTAAGATAATAAGTAACTCAGGAAAAAATTGGAATTAACAAAAAGCAACATTGTTTATAAGCGCTCACAAAATCTGAATGGTGATGGCCCATGTACTTATTTGCATCACATGAAATTAAACAAAAAGAGAAAAAAGTACCGGAATGGCAGGAGATCTGGGTGACTGTCCATTGGCCATCTGAAGGGCTGACTGAGGTCAGGCCCACCATCCCACCACCTAGAGAGACATGCAGCACATAAAACCTGGCAGAAACCACACAATAAAATCCATTTACTGATACCAAAAAACACTGCCTGGAAAAATTACTCCTGCCCCTTTAGCCATTACACATTTTGTCATGTGTAATGACCCAAAAAGGTCAATGTGATTAACCGACGCAAAATAGTATTATAGTTATTTACTGGAAAGAAAGAGATAGAAACTGGAGTGGAATAAGAGCATCTAGGAACATAAATTCTCCAATTTATTTTTTTTTATGAAGGGTATATTTTATATTAGCTTTTAAAAATATGTTTTTTATTTCAGTGTAAGTAACTTTTATATTTTTGTTCCCAACATGCACGCAAGACAATTACGTTACATTTTCCAATATGTAGCTTCTTTTTTCCACGTATAAGCAAATCTATCTTAATTTTAAGGCTGTTCAGCAGTCATCAACATTATTTGACAGGAGAATGGGCAAAATGTATCTTTCATTTGTAACAGCTGCAGATGTTTTTTATTTTTGCCACAGCATTAACGCCATACCAGCCTGATCGGTGTTGAAAGCCACCAACTTGGAGCTTGCTGTGATGTGGCTCCCCTGGCAGGAGACGGAGCCAGCGCGGATATTGTTGATCCATCCCTACATTTACAGACAAAAGAGGCAAAAATAAGGAAACCCATACGTGAACAGAAAAAGAAAACACATGGGGGGAAAAAAGTGCGAGCTTAATGACAGGGAGGAGAACATGTGACCAAGTTGGTGCAACAACCGTCAAAGAAAAAGGAGCCAGCAATAAACAGGAAGGATCTAGCTGAGAGTGCACAGACTTTAGAGTTTAAAACGAACACAGAGCAGAGGAAATGGAAGTGCTCCTTTCACTGCACAGCAGAGAAAGGTCTTACATAACCTTAACATGGCAAGAGCAGCATGTGTGTACAACATGCTCCAATAACTATTGCTAAGCTGCTGGACAAAAACAATAAAAACTAACAGTATGAATAAAGAAGGCATTTTGCTCAAGGAACACTTATTAATCTTTTTTGTTTCCTATGAAGCTGCATATTGGTTTGTTTTCACTAAGACCTCAAAGACATTTCAACAAGATCTGCATAGATGATTAGAAACTGGCTCCGCAGTGTTGCAAGACAGCATCTGTTTCCCTCAAACGAAAACTGGACAAATTCATCTATGAATATTCAATCAGGCAACGCCCACTCATCTTTGTGTTCCTGTCGAGCCCCTCCAGCCGCTCCTCGCTTGCCTCACTATGCTCCTGACGTCTCCCGTCCTATTTTTGCTCCTGCACTGCGTTTTGAAATGAAAGCACATGGCTTGGAACAGCTACATGCCTACAAGAATGATTGCTTCAGCATTCAAAGGAGCAAGACACCACCTGCTGCGTGTGCAGAGACTGGGGGACATCCACTGACTGGGTGTGTGTGTGTGTGTGTGTGTGTGTGTGTGTGTGTGTGTGTGTGTGTGTGTGTGTGTGTGTGTGTGTGTGTGTG
>CAEGAF010156300.1:0-13397 GCA_903067075.1 Micropoecilia bifurca
CACACACACACACACACACACACACACACACACACACACACACACACACACACACACACACACACACACACACACACCACCTACATGCACTGTGGTGGTAATAATTATTAAGGCTAATAGCTGTGCAAGCCTCTGGATTTCCAGTCTCCCTTAAATACTAACATACATCGCTGAAAAATGAGACGACCAATGGGAACGCACACTTATTGGCAGCGGCCACTATCACTCATCTGGGCCTTTTTTTCCTCTTAGATTTTACTTGAAAACTGATATTCTGCTCTCTGTATCTATTTGGATGTTTATCAGCTTTTAGATTAGCAGTTGAGAAAAGCTTGCTAATATGACAGCTAGGGAATGAAAATAGTTTAACACAAACAATTCATCTTTTACAGTGTGTCAGCCATGAACTCTTAAAAGCATTCTTATCATTAACTGCCAACTAAAAGTTCATTTATGAGTAATATCTCAATACAGGGACTTCTGTTCTGGTTGTCCATTGGCTTTGTATTCTTTTGCAAGATATTATATGTATCAGATTGCTAGTAAACCTTTAGACTGTGGTGAAAAATATTGTTTCCTTCGAGTATAAATTTAGTTAACACAACATTTCTCCCATAGTTTTTTGGAGGAAAACTGTATTTAAAAAAGTTCACCACATACAGAGGCAACAGTCCTCAATGCAGTTGTCCCCGGTTCACTTCCCATCCCTGAACCATTTGCTGAATGTCTCCCTCTACCTGCATTTTCTTCCTGTCTATCTACTATTGAATAAAGGCCAATAGAACAAAAAAAACCACTCTAAGTAATAAACCCCGTCTGTACATCTAGAACTCCAACCAAGCATATTTTTATTTTCCGCAAATGAAAACAAGCTGAAGTTGTTGGAAAGACGAGAAATCCAATTAGAGAAAATTTGAGTCATGTTGAAAGGCGGGGCAAATTTGAAACGTAAACAATCGGACCTAATTTTCTTTAAGGTCAGAAAGTGAATGATTCTTTGTCCTCGCTACGATGTAGAGGATGCGTTTTTCCAGCGGAGATTCATTTTTTGGTCTGCAGCGAGACAAGTGTCGGACGAAACTTGTCTCGCTGCAGACCTAAAAACCAAAAGTTATTTAGGTCGCCACATAGACCTAAATCACCAGCCGTAGTACCAGTGAGGACACGAAGACTATATATGTATATATATATATATGCATAATTGTGTTTGGATTTTGAAGAAGAATTATTATTTTTCATTTCTTTTGCAAATTAAACACCCAATATTTAGAAGAAACAAGCCGAGTAGGAACATTTTTTGAGAAGGTGAATCTGTTCATCATTCTATATATAAAACATGAGATGGGTTTTTCATATTAAAGTTATACAATATAATAAATTCTGGTAGTCAATTTTTCTTTCTTCTTCTTTTTTCCCCTATTATAATTTTCTCAACAGCAAAGGTGAGATATTGGACTCCATTTTTCTGAAAGGTTTAATAAGCCAATAAGCCAGACGCTTTTGGACCAGTTCAAGAAAACGCCAAGACCTGGTGGACAGGAATGAGTTCACATATGGGAATGTTTCACATTTGATGACAATGAAGAAATGTTGCAAGTTAGATTGCTGCTCTGCTTAGATTATGACTCACATTGTTTACTTTATAAGGAATGCTTTGTGTAATTTGTGCACATCCAGATCCTATTGCGAAAAGTAGAGTTGTGTAAGATAACTTACATGACTGACGGGCGTGATTGAACTATAATTTTTGGTCATTTTATTTTAAAAAAATGACTAGAGGTGACTAAAAACTAAATAACATTTCATGAAAAATAGGGTCTGACTAAAATAAATAACCTTGTACTGTTAAATTTAACACCGATCTTGTGTTTCTTGAGATAAATCGACTCAGACATGCAAAATGTGCCCTGCTGAGCTTGAAACGTTCAGTTTCCTGTCCCTCCCTGGCTACCGTCCCTGACTCCGTCTCCGTCTCCCACTCGCTAAGCCATCAAGATGAAACCATTTTTCTTTCTGTCGGGGAGAAAGATGAGAAGCTTAGACAGAAAAACGAGCGTTCACCTCGGTGTTAGACACAGCTCGGTCCTGAGGTCTTCAGTTTTTTGTGGGCGGTTTTTTTCTTCACCGCCCAGCCACTTCTGGCACATATTCTGCTACCTATTTTTTAGTCACGTGGCTTACGGATGTTGACAGATTGATTCAGCTCGAATCCCCTCCACCAGTCACTGAAATTCAGCGGCGGAGGCTTCTCGGCTCACAAGTGACTCATAGAGACCTTTATGCACAGCACAGTCACTGTCCCCTCTCCTGCCAATTGAGCATTTCTGAGGAGCATTGTACATGAATCAACTTTGTGTGCACGTATATATGTGTGCGTCCACCTGTTCCGTCCATCACGGGGCGGACAGCTGCGGAGTCTTTTTGGCGTCAGTCTACCAGTAAGCGACATCCATCACTGGTCCGCAAATGAACACACGCATTCACGTCCGTCACCAGCTGTGCCCAGTGTCCGCTGTAAATAATATACGCAGTGTGCGCACAATCCTCCCACAGCCACACTTATCTCATCCTTCCATTACTTCTTTGTGCTACTTTGGATATAGGGACACTTTGTCACTCTGTCTGTTTAACTTGCAGAGCAGCTAATTAGTTTGGATTTGTATTTCAAGCTCTGACTTGGAGCAACCGTCTAGACATTATGGTGTGAGACATCACGGTTGGATAAAGTTATACAAGCGCGCGGGCTGGCAGGCTCGATGTCCAATCCCAGCACAGCGGAGGCAGTGTCCGGAGGCAAGGTGTCAGGGCGTTTACTGCCCGCTGTGGATGCACCTGATTTACCAAGGCATAAATAAAATGTGTTTTTGGAAATGGAAAGGCGCCTCAGCAGCTGATGATTACCAACACTCTCCCTCTTTAACTGGATTTCCCTTCAGTGGGATTTAGTGTTGATTTAAGTCATTTTATTTAACTTCCCTTCTTGTTTTTTTTTTTTTTTTTTAGGAGAGGAAATATTTGAGTGTTCAGGAAGTGTTGAGCTTGTTAAGGTCACCTCACTGAGGCTCATAATGGCTTCTAGTTTTTTGGGGGGGTGGGGCAGGGTTTGCATAAAATGAGATTCTCAAAATGTTTAAAATCTTTCACTTCAGGGATGGATACGTGTTTTTAGAAAGTTCATCTTCTATCACCAGGTGTTTCTGGCATTTGTAAATGTCTGTTTGTCTACATTTTGGCTTCTCCATCTGAACCATTTTTTGGCAGTCATTCTATCTGCTTCAAGGTGTCCTAATTCAGTACTTTTGCTAAATGAATTTCTGAACAAACATCTCCCATAAAGGAGTTTGCTGTAGAAATCTTAGTGATAGTTTTGCTGCAGCTTTACAAAGCTAAGCCTAACATCCTGTCCTGTTTTAAGAATAGACACTTTCTCCTGAACAATCTGTATTTCATCACCACTTATTGAACATTTAACACGTCCAACAGCTAGAGATGCACCAAGAAATCGACAGATAACTGAAAATCTTACATTTTTTTTTAGCTTGACCGTCAATGACCCATTGCAGGCCAGTTGGAGACTCAAAAAGAACCTGATCAGTGAACACATTATATCTGAGCTTCAACAGGTAATACTGACAGCAATGCTCTTCCGGGTAAGAAGCTGTTGTTGCAAGAAAAATGTCAATGTGAGATAGTTTCAGTCAATGGAAACGAACAGAAAACTGCATTTCATCTGTTCATCCAGCTGACTGATATGACAGCAAAGGTTTTGCTCTGTTTTTAAATTTTTTTGAGCTGCAGACCTTAGAATTGACACTAGATTCTCCCAACGGAGAAATTTTTGCTCATTGCAATGTGGCTGCTTGTCTCGTGTGTGTCATTGTGTGTCAGTGTTGCTCTGTGACACACTGACATGCCCAGGGTTTATCCCACCTTTTCAGTCATCTTCAGGGTAGATAAGAATAATAAAAACAATTGAGCTTTTTTTTTGTGTTCAATAAAAAAATGTTCTCGTCCTTTTGGAGCCTAAACTCAATCACAAATCCAATTAATTAAGCCCTAATTACCTTGTTTTTTTTCCTTATGTCTTTCTCTCCAGGTTTCTGTCTCTTGTCGGTGGGACTGTGGACCAAATAGGCAGTGCAGGCTTGAAACACTGCGTGGAGAGCAAGGTTAACACGAGTTGTATGGAGGAGCTGGCCAAGAAAGTGGACACCACCCCTGAGACTCTCAAACTCATCATAGACGGCCTGACGCAGCCCCCAGGCTTTGACATACGACAAAGTAAGTGTTTTTCTGCTCACAGTAACACAACTCACTCAGCTTGTTTTGCAACACGGAGACACGTGATCAAAACCAAACCAAATAAAAAAATAAATAAATATATATATATGTTTTTGTCGGCAATTTGCATTGGCGACATAGACAAAATCGTTTTTAAAACAAGATCTGAATAAATCATGTTTGAACTTTGTGTTAGTCCTCTTCACACAATAAATGTTTTTTGTATTATTATTTTTATTATTTGCAACTGTCACAAACTGAGCAGGACTTTCTCACAGCAGTTCAAAATCTTGTGCACAAAACCTCAATTCTGGGCACAGAAACCTCTATGTTGGATCGTACAAAAGTTGATTGTCACTTTTCTGCAATCTAGCCGTCAGAGTAACTTCTGCTAGTCTCTCATCTTTCTGTCGTAATGTCTTTTACAGCTTCCCACCAGCTAACAGAAAATCAAAAGCCGTATTTGTCCTCCTTTGTGAATGTTTTGCTAGTTATAACACACACTGACTGACTTTTCTAGCCTGGACTATAATAGCCTTGTCTTGGCAGCGTAACTTGATAGGTTCTGACAGTGCTGCGGCTTCCTCTCTGCAACCCGACAGTCCAGTCGGTGTCTTTCTGACAGCGTGTGATGGGTCCAGCAGACTCTGCTGCTGGACGGAGTGCGCGGCGAGCACAAACGCAGCAAAAGCTGTTTTTCTGCTTAGCTTTGGGCTCTTGAGTTCAGGCACACATAAACAACCTCCGATTTAGTCCTGCTGTTACTCAATAAAAAAAAAATTTAAAAAAGGATCTAAATATTATTTTATACTCAGATTGTGAGAAATAAATAGGTGAGTTGTTTCAAAGGCATTTATTGCAGCACGCAATAAAAACGCAAATACTTTCATGTCTTTTAGCTATGGATTTGGATTTGTCCGACCACTTAGAATCGGCCAACTCTCCAGAAAAACAACAAAAAAAAAAAGAAAAATTAAGGAGCGCAACTCAGAGGTTCACTCTGGGGTTGGCCCTATTCGGTTGCAGTACACTTTGCTTGGCCTCCTAGCCAGAGCTCAGCTGAATAAACAGATGGGCTGAAGCTACCGCATAAAATCAGGGGTTTGAGGGAGAATAATTGTACCGGCTATTTCCTGGATCGCAAGCCCTCGTTGTTTGTGTTAATGATACCGAAAGGAAAACGGATCCTATGGCCCGGTGGAAAGTACGGATGGACAGAATGCTGAGAAATGTGGAAGTGTTGCATGTAGACACAGGTGTTGGGTTGCCCCTGGTATTGTGTGGTATCTGTTATTTTTCTTCATTACCCCCCCCATCGCCCCCCATCACCTCCGCACACAGTGTGACCAGCTGCTACACTTATCTGGCCCCGTCTCCTACAAGTGTGCCAGCTTTTCTGCACCCTCTCCTTTGACTTCCTTCTTTTTGGCAGATTTTGGGCAGGCGGACTTTAAGCGGGGCATCGTGTCGATGAGCGATCTGCGGGTCGGTACCGTGCTCACAGGCCGAGTGGACAACACGACTCTGTTCGGGGCTTTCGTGGACATCGGCGTCGGCCGCGCCGGCCTCATCCATAAGAGCCGCATCACCCTAGACAAGCTGCCCGCCAGCCAGCGCCGCCGCAGCCTGGCGCTGGGCCCCGGGGAGCGGGTGGAGGTCCGGGTCCTCAACGTCGACGCTCCGAGGGGACGCATCGGGCTGGACCTGATTAGGGTCCTCCAGTAGATCCAGCGGTTCCTTTCAAGAATACTCCACACTCGGACTGTGCCTGTCACTTGAAGTTACACACAAACCAGTGTGAGAGACAAACTATCTCCAGATGTTTACAGAAACATTGGACACAAAGTGGTTTGCTACTTCTGAGTAGAGCTAATATGTATTATTTATGAGAACGGTTCGAGATGTTTTACAATAGTTACATATTTCAGAGCCTGTCGGTGGCGACCGTGATGCTCAGTGATGGATAATTCAGCACAAGTTTAGCTAAATAAACTGGTTAGTGAGTCAGATGACAGATGGAATTTATAATTAGCACATTAGCTGTGATGCTAATAGTGTCAGACTTGAACTAAATTGGCATAAGTTTACTAAATAGGATGATGCTTGAGACTTAGTATTCACAAACTCACACAGAACAAAAAATGTTGTCTTGTCTCCTTTTTTCTGTTTAGATTTGTACAACTCTTAGTAATTAGCCAATAAATATTTATCTTCATCCCTGTTGACCGTTTCTGATCTTCCTCGCCATTCAGTGCCGATTAGATATTAAAATGGAGTTGAGTTGAAGTTTACGTGTAATCATCATGGCCATTGACATCACATTGTTTTGGGGCTTTTCCTGGTGTATTTTGAAATATGGATTCAGCTTCAACTACACTGACATTTAAAAACAAAAATCAGGTGAACCAGTTTGAACCGAGCCAAGATTTTCTCTCCCCAAACATGGTAAAAAAAAACTAGACATAAAAGTTCAAATATCTACTGCATTAGCAGGTTGTTCCATAACCACAGCTTTTGGCTTAATTACAGTTGAATATTTGAACACTGCTCTTGTTAGAGTTTTATTTATTTATTTTTTATTATCCGGTTCCATAGCTTTTAAACAAGTTCTGATCATTTGGAAGATCAACAGGTTAATAGGGTTGAGTTGGTTTGAAACAACAAAACTTGAGTTGAACGAGAGAAAATGTATCTGGTGCAGTAAAAAAAAACAACAAAAAAACTGCTTTTTGGGCCAAGTTTTGATTACAGAAAAAGAGAAAAATATGTAAAGATAAAATAGGTGGGGGCATGTGGCTTTGATTGAGGAGGCGGAGGGAGGAGGATGCATCACAGAAGACGATGCTGCTTCTGACTCTCTGACTGTAGCGAAGCCTGAAGGCTTTTTAGGCAACATCCCAGACACAATTATCCTCTGATACACAAACGCCCTAATCAGCTGCTTCAAAATTAATCCCAGACTCCCCCATCCACATGATCTAATTTCTTTGTTTTTATGAAACCAGAATAAAAAAAAGAATGAAAGGAAACAGAAAATATGATTCTGGGTAAGCCTTAAGTATGCTTTGCCAAACATTACAGCGAATGCACAGTACCTCACTGTTTATGCTCATCCTCTTCCTTTGGGCAAACAAATAGAATATATTTGAGATGCACAAACACAAAGAAATATATGATCGCTTCTACTGTCGTAGACAGTTTTAAGTCAAAAAATCTGAGGAGATTTGTGTGCCATTTCAGTCGTGAACTGCTTTTTAAAACTTTTTTTTTGTCTCAGATTTAATAATGTCTCCTTGGCTTTCTGTCATCTTTTTTCCAGACACCGTAGCTTAAGAGCTCCCAGTGTTGTTGTTTTGGGGGAAACGTGGGTGTTTGTCCAAGTCCACACAGCTTCCCTCAGCACCATTCCTGCTTCCTCCCTCTACCAAACGTGAGCCCACAGACGTGACAGGCAATCTGGTAGCCAGCTACCGCTGCCCCTCGGAGTTTTTGTCAAACACTTTTCCAGTAATGAGCCGGTGATAAGAAGCAGGCTGACTGCAGGAGGAGTTTTGTATCCGTCTGCTATCCACTGCTCCCTTTTGGCTCACGGCCGTTGCAGCGTGAGCTCAGGTGCACTCTGAAGTTTTAGATAACATTTTTTAAACAAACTGATGGGTAAGCAAAAAATATTCAATATGCCTCTCGACTTCTCGTAAAGCACTCTGGCTCTTTAGAGTTTTCCGAATGTTACGTTGTTGAAACAAGACAAACATCCCGAGCTCCAATTCGAGGCTCCCAGCTGACTTTTCTGTTGAGTCCCAGCGTCAGAATCGTGGAATAGAAACCATTTCACCTCTTTACACAAAGAGAAAACTTCCCACAGCTGGAAACTGCATCCTGCTGCGCAGTCAGTGGAGAAAATAGCTTGCGCTGTTGATCCTGCATTTCCCAGAGCAGTTCTTAAAGCAACACAAAGTAAATATCTAAAACTATTTTTTTTAAAGAAATTCTTCTAAAATATTTGGATAAAAAAAAATCAGGAAATTAAATTAAAACAGGATATATGAATTTAGCTTAAGAAAAGTTGGTGGTAGTCCTCTATCTGCAAAATATATTAGAAGCAAATGACACATTTGCCAGAATTAGAGACATTTTTCGACTTTCAGAGTAAAAGTTTAAAGTTAAATGACATCAATTGATCACCAAAGTGTATTTTTAACCGATGTTTTAATCCTGTAAATGTTTTAGTCCTGTAGACAAACAGTGTTTAGTTCACTATTACATCAAATCTTTCAGCGGGATGTTGGTTGGACGTGTTTGTGTTTGTTTCAGAATGTCATTTTAAGACAAGTTTAATTTTGGTAATATTTCTTTGATTAACACAATACCATGATTCATCTAATTAGAAAAATTAAAGACATATTTTATTCTTGATAACTTGACAGTAAATAAAAAAAATATATATTATTGACATTTATGTTGAAGTTTTAACAAATAACTTAATTAGTTCACAAATTTGTGTGATTTGTGAAATTCAAAGCGGTGTTAATTACAATTACACTACCTATAAGTTCTGGTTAGCCACAATTACAATAATAGTAACATTTTAGACTTTCATGGTGAGTGTGATGTAGTGAAGCGCTAAGATAACTGTGGCTCTGTGGGTACAGTAGTTTTCTTGTGATCTTGAGGTTGTAGGTCCGATTCCAGCAAGGTGTCAATGTGCCCCAAATTACCTACCGATCTGTGTATTTCTGTACAAATGGACGGATGTGACTCTCTTATAAAGTGCAGAATGATTGGAAAAGCACTATATAAGTTCAGTCCATTTATATTTATTTTTCTCAAAATAAATAGTGCCACGTATCCATATGAAATATATTTAACCAAAGCATTTTTTTAAAGTGCACTTATTTTTTATTTTGACATAAGTTTCCAGGATCAATCAACAAATACAATGAAAGGTAGAGAACCCATTTCTCTTCAAATATGTTCAACCAAACATGATGACATTCAGGAAATGCAGAAATGTGCTTATTGTCATGAATCAGGAAGTTGCTGCAAACAAATTACCAATCTTCTAATTTAGCCATTATGTATAGTCAGTGTAACAAAGATTCAAACAGCTAGGATATGATAAATAAAACTGCATGAAGACCTCAGTTTATCTCACCATACCCCTAAAAATATATCTAAATAAAACCTCTAGTAGGTTTTATTTCTTCAACAAAGAGCTTCATTTCAGGGTCATTTCACGCCACTGCAAATGAAATTCAGGATTTTCTAATACATACTGAATTTGAGAGGTCTGATTTTTTTTCCCCAAATGCAAAACAAAATTTTGTGATTTACTTTTTCTATTCTTATTATTTAAATCTCTATTTATACTCTAGATGTTCAATAAAAAGAAGTAGAGGATGACATAATATGAGAAAAATTGGCGCTGCTCTTACATTTGTGAACGCTCATACTGTAAGTGGTACAACCTACAAGAGAGATTTAATGAGAAAACCAAAACTAACATGCCCTGCCTCATTTGTTAAACTTGACAGAAAACTTCAGGCAAATTTAAAATAAAAAAACGGCTGTATGACTTATTTTCCAGTGTTAGGTGACATGGTGAGGAATTCCAGACAGCCAGCGGGGTGAGAAAGATTTTGGCTTTTGACATTGCGAGTGAAAAACAGGAGTAAAGCAGACAGAGGTGTGCGGGAGAGATGGATGAATGGAGTTTGGGGAAAGAAGGATGGAATGAGACAGGAAATGAAAGGCTTTCTCCGGTTTCACTCCCTGTGACCTCATCAGTGTGATCATGGGTTTTATGAGCTCTCCCTCTCGACGCCCACACACCACCTCACACGTGCCAGGACAGACATACATACATACATACACACACACACACACACAAAGTCAAAGTCACACAGGTTTCGGCCCTGTATTTTATTCTCTGGAATTGAGAAACACACGGTACATGTGTTTTTGTCTCTGTCTGTTCACTTTCTCGCCCTCTTCCTGTCAAGTCTCACATATTTTATCACAGGCCAATATCCCCATGAAGCCGATACAAGAGGAAAGAGAAGAAAAATTTATTGTTTTTCTTTTTTTTTCAGTTATAGGATGTCTGACCCTGTTTAGAAAAGTTTCAGTTTTTTCATTATCAACCACATTATTGTTTTTTTGTATGTAGTTTTATACCAGGCAGTTTAGAGCATGCTGTGAATATGGCCCTATGGGGACCACATGGTGCTTGTTTACATAGGAAGGCACTGGTAAAAGGGATCAATAAAAAATAATTATGAAGTCTTTGATCACATAAAGAAATCTCTGGCGATCACCTAGACCTTATTTCATCTCACCAAATGACCGAAATGACCATAAACTACAACGATCTGGATTTCTGGCTGCTCAGTCAGCTTAGTCTTCCCAGTTTGATGGCTGACATCCCACGCTCATGTGTCCACAGCACATCATTAGCATTCATATAGTTGTTCTGGGTCTTCAGTGTGTGTCAAGAAAATATTCACGCTTTCCTTGATGCTACAGCCTTGATACAGTTTGGAAACCTAAAGCATAACCCTATAACAGCACTTCTTCTTCTGGGGCCCGCGCTTTGGGCCCCATAAGGAGCAGTGGGTCCTCATAATGTAGATATTTGTTTGAAAAAATGGGCCTTACATGGTGAGAAATTCTCACACAAACAGGTGTTTGCTCAGGGGTGGATTCAGTCGTTTGCAGAGCCACTTGCCTCTAAGTCGTATTGATCAGTACCATGTGCTTTTCTGTGATGTTGTTAAATGTGCATATCTCTTTCCTGGTTCTCTTGTTTTTTTCTCTCTTTCTGCAGGTGTAGAAGCAGACTTCTAGGTTGATTTTTCTCGTATTCTCTCCTCTCTTCCTAATCCATCTTTCCCTTTCAATTTGTTTACCCGACCTCTTACTTGCCGTTTTCTCTTTTTTTTCTCAAGTGGAGCATCACAGCAAAAGCCATAATCTAAATAGTAAATCTGTTTTCGTGTTGAGTGCCAAGGAGACGCCTTGGCACTCTGACGTTTCCACACTGCAGGAGAGGACTTGTAAAAAAAAAAAAAAAAAAGTGAAAATATTTGAGTATGAACACTTTTGCGATCCACAAAAAAAAGCTCATGTTAAGACTCTTTTTAAGTTGTTTACCATCACACAATTACTTCTTTAAAAATTATTTATCAAAATGAAAGCTTGTAACATCTCCACTGTGTCTCTATGAAGCAGAAATGCAATGCTCAGATATGACTTGTGTGAAATTTGAACAGTAGCCACCATAGTCATTAATGCCACTGCAGCCCAGCTGCTACTGTTTGAAGGATGTACTAACATCTAGTAGCAGCTTATGCAGACTGCTGAGGGCAAGCAAAGGATTAGCTAGATTTGGCAGTTGTTTGTTTAGCTGCATGTCCCGACAAACCATTAATAGTTGGACCTCGTGCTCTTGTCAGTGGCAGTAGCACACATGGAGGTAATTTCCTTAAAAACAGATTACGCACGGAGTGAGGCGGAAAAAGAAGGTCTTTCTCGACGTGGACTAAAGGCTGCGGTAAAATCGTATGGGCTTGGAGAAAACACAGATAAGACTGGAAGGATTCCCACGGCAGCTGGATGTGTTGAGGAACTTTTGGATGTTTTTTCTTTTTTTGTTGTTGATATTTTTGTGACTTTATTTTCAAACAAAAAATTGTGACGTTTAAAAAGAAAATTCTATAAATCGATTAGTCGGTATGGAAGACATTCAACCTTTTACCTACAAAGTTTCTTAAAAGATCGTTTTCTTAAAAGATTTTATCGTTACCCTATAAAGGTAAAATCCTGGCGTCCACAGCTGCCATTATTTTACCATAAATTTGAGATGCTGCATAAATAGACATTTCTTTTTGTTCTCCTCACTGACATGTTACATCAGATAAAACTTTTCATTCTTGGAAACGACTTCCAGATGCCTGAAGGTGCTACGTTCATCTGTCCAAACAGCTGTATGTAAATGTAATCACCAGGGGAACGCCAGGGCATTATATACCAAGCAGGAAGGAGGCAGGTTCTCTGTCCCAGGCAGTGACATGTTTTGGTGGGAAATGTGAAGATCCACCCAGCGACAAAAACAAATCGACCCTTGGAGAAGACTGAATGAAGCTGATAAGAGTTTCATTGTCCACATTGAGTCCTGTGCTGACCCCAACCGAAGGGGCCACTCAGAGAGGAAGAATCCACGACTCCAAATGCCTCAATGTAGATGGGTTTTACTAATCTAAAGATCTTATTTTCTGTTTCTAAATGCCAAAATAGCAAACGGTTGTTGTTGTTTCTTCCTTCTAAATTGATTATTTAAAAAAAAACCTAGATTTAAGAAGAGAAAAAAATTCAATATATCTTACATGTTTCCTTTTTCTAATCAGTCAGAAACAAAGTCAGTGTCTTAGGAAAAGCCCACTGATAGACCACGTGTCTTTCTGGCTGGGGCATTTTGCTCCAATATTCGTCTTTGCGTGGAAAATATGTCAGGTTTGCTTTTTTTTGTGCTTTTTAGTAATTTATCGAAGGCTACTTCTCATATAAAAAATTGCTTGAGGTTTGCAAAAGAAAAAGAATGCCCTCCATCTAACTCACTGGATTCATTCCAGTGAAACCTAAGAATGTAATTAAACATAATGAAGATCTATGCAGAACTGAATAGCCTGTGAGGGCTGAAAAGAGGGACAGGAAAGGCCTAAAACCAGCCAGAGAAGGAGAGGTGTAGATTTAGGAATTGTCTTGTTAGTGTGTGTGTGTGTGTGTGTGTGTGTGTCCACCTCTGCTGCCTGTGGAAAAACCCAATGGCTTAGTGTGGTTTCCTGGGAATACACTTCCTCTCTGCTCCATCTGTTCCACCACACATCACCCAATCAATTGCTAACCTGATACCTATGCCGTTCACCCGGCCAGCCAATTGCAGGAGCCGCCGGTGGTCATGTGATACTCCAGAGACAGTTGGCAGCCCATTTGTAATGTACAGTTAACTGTATAATGGTATTTCTGCTCCACTGGAAACCACTAGATTGTGTGTGTGTGTGTGTGTGTGTGTGTGTGTGTGTGTGTGTGTGTGTGTGTGTGTGTGTGTGTGTGTGTGT
>CAEGAF010156301.1:0-13210 GCA_903067075.1 Micropoecilia bifurca
CACACACACACACACACACACACACACACACACACACACACACACACACACACACACACACACACACACACACACCGTCCTCTCTGTCAGACCCTCAAGCACCTCAGTGAAAATGGAGGTTAAAGCCTTTAAACGGTTCACATCCCTCACTCCTGAGTTCAGACACGTCTTTGTTTTAGTTTTCATCTTTAAAGCTTGAAAGTCTATTTGGTTTTTTTCATCAGAGCATCAGAGGTATTTGTTTTGAGTCCTGATCCCGCGACGGGACGAAGGGGAATCGGAAAGCTTTCCGGAGAACAGAGGAGAAGTAAATGGAGGAAATTCACTCTGGATTTAAAATCAAGTTAAAGGATATAAAAAAAAAACAATAGAAATGTGTCAAAACACTGATAAATGTGAGAAATGTGGAGCATGGTTACTGAAACATGCTTTATGCTGCAGCTAGACAGATAACTGGTGCAAAAAAAATAGACAAACTGGGTGTTAAAAAGGCTTTTCAGTTAATTTATAACAATTTCTGCTAGAAGACATTAAAAAGGAACGACTAAAACTTTTAATCGGATTAATCATGATTAATTGACTATCAATTAATCTAGTAATCAAATAATTTATTGGAGTATGCAGACTCAAAAAAGGCCCTTTGCTCAAAGAACAACACACTGAGAGCAGTAATTAAACTGAAACTGTAAAAAAAACGTACAATATATCCGATTAATCGATTAATCCTCAGGATAATTGGTAGAATACGCAGCTCTAAAATAATAATAATAATAATCCTATAAAATGTTGATTTAAAGCTAAATTTGTATGTTTTTAGGCACAGAGTAACAAAGAGTTGAAATTAAACTAATATTTAATCTGGTAGAAAACAATATTTCTGCTGTAAAATATGTGGATAAAAATAGAAAAAAATCTCATGTTTGAGTCCTTGATGGTTGGAGAATCATCTGCTGCTCTGATTGGTCCAATTAAGTTTGAAAAATTTAAATAATATCTAAAGTTCCTGAGTGGGAGAAGCATGAAACACTTTATGAAGAAGATCTTGGGTTTTAATCTGAATCTGAATTTGGGGTACGACCCTTTAAAATACATATTTTTATATTATTTTCTCACTATTAAAAACTACCAAGACCTATAGTAGAATATATTTTGCAGCATATATTGCATTTAAAATGAAGAAGTTGTCAGTTAATGAATGGACATATGACTTTTTTGTTCATTTTTCCTGGAGTTGAAATGCAGTTTTACTGTCTAAAATCAGATGTAGTGTGGTTGGATTCTTGCTTCTGAGGTATTTTATGCTAAATAAATTTCTGATTATTTTCCTGTCAGAACAATTAAGCAATTAGAAATCCGTCTTCTGTTTGTTCAGTTTTATGCTTGCAGATGCATAAAAACATCAGGATGCTGCAAACTTCTACAAATAATACAGTTTTGGCTAGGAAACTGCAGCAAAGCACTAAGAGTCAACAGATTATGAGAGAATCTTTGGACCTGTAAAGATTTACTGACATTTTAAATAAAAACTTACTGATATGAATAAAATAAAATACATGATATGAAAGTTAGAAAAATTAAGGCGTTTTATTAGAATTTAAAGATGAATTTGTGACTCAAAGCTGAAGTCTGAAGGAAAAACTCAGAACAAAGTCTAAGTGTGAGTTTCCTCGATTACATTTCTCCTCTTCCTCGCTCTCCGTCTCAGTTAAAAACAGTCACTAAAGTTAGTTTTGGTTTGAAACAATCTGAAGAACGGCTCTCTGCAGGTACAAGCCTCACACGAAACCCTGAAAACGAGTACAAAGGTCAAAAAGACTTAAATAGAATCCAATAAATACATAAATAATCAATAAATTAACAAAGTGAGGGACAGAGAGGTTCATAAAATACATTACACTTTTTTTCCCTCAACACCCCCCGCCCCACCCAGGAAAAGCACACATCTCCCTCATACAATAAATACAAATATCTTTTTTTTCCCAACAAAGAACACATGAGAGAGGAAAAAGTTTTAAAGCTTTTGGTTCAGAAATCGTCGTCTTCGGTTTTCATCGGAGGATAAAAGTCCCAGCCTGAGAATCAGACCAAAGGAAGAAACGGTTACATTCCCACTGAACGTGGATGTTAAAGATCTGCCTCCCATCACCATCTTCATCACCTGCTGCCTGCCGTTCTGTGTCGCTGTAAAATAAAACCTGCTGGTTTCAACACTGGACTCGTTTTCTCTGCTGTTGCTAAAATTATTTGCTAATGTCAGCCTGTTAGACTTATTCAGAGAAGAAGTTGTAATATTCTGTCAAATAAGGACTTGAATACAGATTCAGCAGGTGGATATTTTATGTTTTTACACCTGTGGATCAAAATCATAACAAAGCCGCATGCTTTAAGATGAACTATTTAGCTCATTTTACATATATTTGTTTCACATTTTTAAGTCAAGGTTATCGTCATAGTGAGGATCTTAAATCTTAGAATAGAGATACAAGTAACAAACATTTTCTCCCAATTGAAATGACTTTTTACAGCAATTTTTTGAATTTATGTTTACAAAATATAATAGATTTGCACTCTGGATAGAATTTTGCTTGCAAATTGTGAGCAACAAAATCATCATATTGTTTTGTTTTTACTGGATAGATTAGAAGACAGAAATCATGTTGTAATTTAATTCATAAAGTGGAGACAAATAGCAAATCCAGATTTATTCCAAATGCAATGTGAACGATCTGATATTGGCTTTAGTTTGGTCTTTAGTGTAAAAAGCAACATTGATTACAAATGTAATATTTTTAACTACCATATTTGCACAAATTGAAAGATTCTCATCTCTTCAGATTTTTCACTATCGTGCAAAAAACACAAAATTGTTGATAATTGCATTGATTTGTGTTCAAAATAAAAAGTGCAGTAAAACAAAATCTTTAAGTATTTCAAATATCCAAATAGATAAATTTCACTTACAAGCAACTTTTCAGCAAGAAATATCTTGTTTTAATATAAATGAAAAAGTACTAATTTCACCTCAATATGGGAAAAATATATTGTTTTGTTGAAAAAAGGAGAAACAAGTCCAGGTTGAAAAACAGAAACTCAGCCATAATTTCGGACCAGTTTGCGCTCAGACAGTTGGACACACAGTCACTCAGCTTGTGCATTGGTTTGGTTCTTCTATTTGGTTTGGTTGTGTTTTTCTTTTTTAAAATTAGATTCAGTTTTTCTGGACGAACTGAACAGCATGTTCTCCCCCTGCTGCCTTTTATAAATCTTGGAAGCTACATTTTCACAGTCGTTTCCAAACATTTCAAGAAAAAGAGCAACAGAAGAGGCGATGGGAAGGTATGAACGAAGCATCGGGGAAACAGACACACAATGGAAAAACTAAATAAATAAAAAAAATAAAAATAAATTCTGAAAGTCAGTTTGTTGAGGTTATTCCTTAATCAGTCCAGGAACGGAGCGAACAAAGCCGGGAGGATTCGGACTGAGGGAGTGATTCTGTCTGCTGAAACGAAAACAGCCATCACAGTTAAAGACGAACAGACAGATGGGAGTTACTCACCCCTCCATCCTCCCCCCCATTACTCTGTTTGTTTTTGGTTTCACTTCTTACACAGAGCGAGAAGCAGAAGAAGAAGAAGGAGAAGAAGAAGTAGGTTTTGGTTTTGGGTAGTTTTATTTTTTTGGTCCGCTGCTTCAAGCGCACTTCCTCCTGCTCCTCTTCTTCGTCCTGCTCCCCCCCTTCAGCTCCTCTGCTCCTCCTCGCTTGTTTTTGGCCCTTTGATCTGATCTTTGGAGACAAAGGAGAAGGGCAGATGGGTTGGAGGGCAGGGTTTTTGTTTTTTTTTGTTGGTTGGTGTTGGTATAAGGGGGGACGCCGGTGTTTCACCTCCTCCTTTTGTTCTTTTTTTTTTTGGTCTTTCTTATGCTTGTATTTGTGTGTGAGGTTTGTCTGGACACTCGTCTCCCGGGCGAATCCAGAGACGAACGCTGCCAGAGGCGATGCTTTGGTATCCAAGAGTGACGGTCTGGAGGATGACATGATGATGGTGGGATGGTGGTAGATAATAAATCAAAGAAGGCAAATAATGTAAAAAAAAAAAAACAACAACAAAAAAAACAAACGAGAAATCCCTCGACGATGTGTCCACATCTGCTTGAGTAGAAGGTAAATCCTCTTTGTAGGCTGAGCTTGGGGTGTTTCCTTTGGTTTGACAATATTAAGATGAATGAATTTATCAAAACAGGAAAAAATCAGACATCTAATTTCAGCTTTTAGGATTGACTAAAATATAGTTTTGCCATCTTCTTACTGTCAAGGTGTAAATGTACGGCAGGCGGATCACTGGAAAGCTGGAAGTGAGAGGTAGGTAAATATCCTGCAGCTGTAAAAATGCCTCAAAGGTCGATGATTAGAAATGATAAAAAAATAGATGTTCTGACTGACAATGGAGAAAGAACTGAATCCTGAGTGGAATGGAGGATGTTTGACACAGAATAATAAAAGTTATTTTGAGCTAAAGCTTTTCTCTCCGTTTGTTGGTTGTTTTTTTTTTTTGTCTTTCTTTTTTGGTTTTCAGTTTTTGGTATTTGGAGATTTTGGTTTACTTATTTGCAATGTTTGGGTTTCTCTGGGAAAACACAAACATTTCAGTTTTTTTCTCAGAGCTTCTCAGCTTATCAGACAAGTCTCTCCTCAGTTTCGCTTTTTCTTTTTTGGCGTTTATTTCACAATGCCGAGCGAAAACAAAAAAAAAACTCTCCAGCTGTAGGTCATTATTTGGTTTCAAAGTTCCCCTCCTTCGTTCTGCGGTTCTCTCCATCCTCTCCATCCTTCCTACCTTCTTTCCCTCCTTCCCCTCGTCGGTCTGTGTGTATTTTTGGCTTCAGGAGACGTCAGAGGGGAAAAAAGGCCAAAAAGAGACAATCTAGAGATGGATCAGACGGAGAGATGGCTTTGGTTGAAAGGCGATGTTGTAGATTTTGATTTTTAAAGCTCTGCTCCTCCTCTTCCTGGTGCTTTTGGACGTCGGTCGGCGATCACTCGGCCATGGCTCCTCCCAGCGGCGGGGGTGAAGCTTCGCTGAAGGAGCAGAAAGAGGCGGGGCTTGAACAGGGAGACGCAGACTCCTCTGGGCAGGAAGTGGGGCTCATGAGGTTGCTGGTGCCACTGGGCGAAGATTGGCAATACGAGGGTCTGGGGCCGCCGCTGACCAGCCCGATGGGCATGGAGGATGTCGGCGTGGAGCAGGTCACCATGGGCAGGAGGCCTGGGCGGTTCAGGAAGAGAGAGGGGCGCAGGGAGGCGGGGACGGAGTGGCCGCCATGGCCACCCAGAAACATGTGGCCCGGCGCCCCCTCCAGGCTGGAGATGGGAAGCTGCCCGCCGCTGGCTGCCAGCGCTGAAGCCAAGCAAGGACGGCGAAAGGAGGGAATAAAAGAGAAAGTGAATAAAAAGAAGAAGAAATACAGAATAAAATTACAGAGCCTCTACAGAACATGGGGGAATTTTTTCCCGTTTGCATTCCCACGCAAAACTTTAACATTTTCTTGCAATAATGTGCTAGTCAGTTCATGCACCATGTAGCAAAGTCTTTCTGCTACAAAATAAGGTTTTTGAACAGTTTTTCCATTTATGTTAATGTTTCATTAGTGAGATATCTCATAGTTGAGATATTTTTCTGTACTGATTTCATTGCACCACAAAATGCTCAGTGAAAACATGTTTTTACTGAGAACCTTAAATATGTGCAGTTTTAAATTGACATTTGTTATCACTGACCATATGCAAAATAGACTAAGCTTTAATAATTTAAAAGAACACAAAAGTAAATAATATCCCATAATCCCGATGGTGCTCCATATAAAATAATCTCATTAAGCAGAAAATAAACCACAGCAAGAGGGAACAAATATAACCAGGACGATGGAAATGAGGATGATACAGGAAACAGCAGATTAAATAAGCAATTATTACTCAATAGATTAATGGATTTGAAATGGATCATTTTCCAGACACCAAAAATTATTAACATGTTGCCAAGAAATAACTTGGTGTTTTTTTCAAGTGCTTGGGTTGTTTTTAGAAATACTTTAGACAAAACTGGAAGGACAAAAATATAAACAAGAAATTTACCACAAATAATGTGCCAATAAATTAACATAGTAGCTTTGGCAGAATTTCTAATTGACATCGTCTTGTCTTTTACTAACTTTATATTCTAATACACTATTTAAAAGTAACCTCACAGATTGACCTCTTGCCTCCATGTTCAATTCCTAACAGGAAGTTGTGCTTGTTTTGAAGCATCTTAGTGGCTGACAGAAGTTTCACTCTACACTGCCCCCTATGGGTTTGGCATATTTAAAACAACAATCAGGATGAAAACTGATCCCGTTTGTGTGATAAATAGATATTTTTTAAACGATGTGGTGATATTTGTTTGCGTAAATACCTAGATTAAGTCAGAAAAAGATGAAGGAAGGTTACTGAGGACAAGACATGCACAACTACAGCGTTTATCTGAAAAATAAAAGCTTCAAGGCTTAAAAAGACTTTTCTGCTAAATTACAGAAGCTCAGTTGAAGTGGCAGCATCTTTCTGCTTCCAGTGTGTTACTAAACACTTTAATCCATTACAGCGCCTTGAGTGTAAACATTCACATAACGCATGTGTGGCCCCAGAGGGAGCCAAAGCTGCAATCCTCTGCTGTCAACACTTCATTTCAGCCCCGTCTTTTCACCCAGGATCCTCTTTTATTTCCTCCCTCAGCCTGAAACCCCATCAGCGCTGGCACTGCCAGAGCTGCACTTTCCATAACGGACTGTATCCTTCTCATCAACACAAGGCCCGGAGGACGGCGGCGCTCAAAAGAGAGATGTTCTGTGGCGCTATAGGCAGATGCGGGATTCAAAGCTGGGCTTATTTGTGATGCTTAATTGATTTGGCGGCAGATCATCTCACTCAAAGCCGGTTATTTAGCCAACAGGGGCGGACATTGTGAGGGACGGGATTGTGTCTGTTCAACTGTTGACTGTAAGCTGACTCGGCCTCCTAAGCTCCGCCATAAGGAGCCCTTGCCGGTCTGTGATAATAGCGCAGCATTGTATGAGAATGAAATTGAATCTTTCACCATACTGAGCGATTCAAAAACTTTGTGCTGAGGAGGGAGAGGAGGAAGGCTGGTGGTGACTGTCACCGGAGGCTTCACAAGAGAAATTAATTTCAGACAGAGCGGATGAAGGGTGAAATGGGAAGTGGTTTTTGGAAATGGAGACCAGAGGGGACACACACACACACACACACACACACACACACACACACACACACACACACACACACACACACACACACACACACAGGTTTACCTTGCATGGTAGCCAGAGGATTGCTGCCGATGAGGGCCTGGTTCATCCCTGTGCTTACTCCCATCATTGTGTTCCTGAAATGATTCCCATAAACACTCAGACATGCAGGAAAACATCCGTCTGTTCCTGAAGGCTGCTTGGTTTCTAAAGCTGTGAGTTTGTGTTTGGCGGTGAGACTGACCCGGCGGAGAGCCCGGCCGTGCCGAGGCTGGAAGGAGCCGGGCTGGCTGTGCTGTGAGGAGGAGGAGGAGGAGGAGTGGCAGACGACGACATGGCCGCCGAGCTGACCGGGGTCATAGGGCAGGAAGCTGAGGGTGAAGAGCTGGATCCTACGATGAAGAGGAGGGGCACAGTGGAGAGTTATGAACGTTTCGCCGTTCTTCTTCCTCTGCGACTCCAAAGCAGGGAGACGTTGGAGGCTACACAGTACGAGTCGCGGCTCAGCGGGCCAATAAATTTCCAGCTGTGTTTGTTACCCGTCAAGTCGTTTGTCAAACCCGAGACGCCCGGGATCGCTCGGCCCGCGGCCGATAAATCACCACCACTCATCGTGACTCATGGAGGTAAACAGCTCAAGACGGAGGCCGCGGCTCCATGTCAACAAAACATCACTGTGTTCTGTTCTGTCTTTCTCCGGCCGAAATCATTTTTAGGCGTTTCATCAGGCAACGCGGACGCATCAGGAGCCGTTTCATCCATCTGTGAGCGACCTTTGGGTTTAAAATCCCAGCAAGTAATTACAGCTCACCTGTTGTGCTGAGGCTGGTGGTGACCTGGGACAGACTCTGACTCGATATCTGGAGGAGAGAGAGAAAATCATCCACTTTCAGCTCACACTGCAAAATGTAGCTCAGGTCTGGTTTCTAGTGCAAATACCTTAGCAAACCTCAAGGAAGACAAAACTGACTGACAAGCAAAGGTGGGAAGATTTACCAAAAATTACAAAAATTCAACATGTTTTTACCCTAAAAAGTAGCCATACAGGAAATTTCTCGAGTAAAAAGTATTTGGTAAAAAGTCTACTAAAGTACTGAATAACTGACCAAATTATTAATCATTTCATATTTAAATATTGCATAATCAGATGGACCAAAATATAAAGTTTAGTGGATATTTTAAGAACAAAATGAAAATAATTCACATAAGTAATAATTTATATAAATATCAGTTTCTTTCAATGAAAAACTTATGAAACATTAACAAAACTGCAGGTGTGTGTCTGTGTCTGGTGAGTTCTGGTTAAAATGTGTTTGTTCTTCATTCAGTGGGTAGAAAATCCATAAATTTTACTCAAGAAAAAGTATCAATTTTCAAAAATGTTACTCAAGTAAATGAAAAAAGTACAGCACAGAAAAAATACTGCTAAAAGCAATTTCTTATTAAAAAAGTTACTTAAGTAAATGTAACTGAGTCAATATAACTAGTCACTATTCAAGTAACGTCTCAGCAAGAAAAATGGGATGACTTTAACCATTTTGCACGTTTTTGTGCTTCCATTTTGGTTTGTACTGCTTGGTGTCTGGAAAATGAGCTCTTTCAAAAACCTCCAGAAAGTAACGTCACAAATCAGCAGGCACTGCCTGTTACCTAGCAACCCCAGCCACGCCCAGCCCTGTCACCTTGCAACCCTTCAACAGAACCGACCACAGTAAAATGTCTAGGTCTTAGACCTATCCTAACCCACTGAAGCTCTAATTCAATCATTCCTTAATATTGATGAAAGGTGCTAGTTATAAGCTAAATTATCTGCTAGTGGAACAAGATTTTGTACTTTTTCATCAATATTAAGGACTTATTTGCTTAAAACCAGCTGATATTTCTTACTGAAAGGTTAACCGTCAGTTTGGTTTGTCTCATTTTAAGTGTGCCAACATATTTAAGCTGTAAACCAGAACACAAACAGTGTAGGGTCCGGTTCTGGACGGTACCATGTGGGGGCTGTAGCAGTGGGCTTTGTGCGTCACGACAGGCGAGGTCTGGCTGGGCAGGGGTGGGGTGCTGCTGCTCGACGGGTTGATGCGCTTCTCCTTCTGCCGGCGGTTGCAGAACCAGACACGGATCACCTCCTTCTCCATGTTGAGCTGCTCCGCCATCAGCAGGATCTCCTCCGACGTCGGCTTCTGGTTCTGGAGCAGCAGAGGAGGGGAAGAAGAAATAGGTCTTTGGAATATCATCAAAATATTAGGTTAAAAAAACAAAAACTTCTGATTAAATCAACAGAGAAAGATTTGAATAAAATATTTACATTGCAACAGTCGAAATGAGTAAAAACACCTAAACTATCATATTGTTCAACTTTGCTCTTGAAATTATTTGCATATAAAATAATTTATGTACAATTTTTAATTTTTTTTTTACCAGACTGAAAATCTCAGGCGTCTGAATAAAGGTCAAGAAAAAACAGAATAAAACTTTTTCATTTCTATTCATTTTTACCATTATTGAAACCGGATCAATTCTATAAACCTGCATTTTTTGGTTAATGTTGTTAAACCAAAACGAACGCTGAAGTTTTTCACTGATCATTTAGTTTTTATCCGTCTCCTACCGTGCTGAAGTTGCGCTCCAGCACCAATCGTACATTCGTCTCGATGCTGGTGCGTTTCTTTCTGCGTCGGCCTGGAAGACCTTCGATGCCCAACATGGGGGAGGAGATGGAGGATGGACTGGGCAGCATGCTGTCCACCGCCATCGTTTCTGCAGGAAACAACAACAGACAAAAGCAAAGAGAAAAATGCATAAAAATTAACAGATCACCAATTAGAAATGAGAAAAGTACAAAAAAAAAACTGAAATCAAAGAATATTCCTTATGCTTAGCAAAAATATAAATGGTTCCACAATAAATAAAGAGCAATTGAAGATTTATTAATTTTGTTTTCGGGAGAAACTGAAGATAAGTAAGAATTCATGGAAAATATAGTTGTAATCTCAGAAATCAGAATAATTTATAGGTGCAAAAATATGAAGATGAGACAAAAACCTCAATGAAAACTCCTAATGGGCAACTACAGCCTGTTAAATACCTACAAAATAAATCTGAAATTAAATATTTATTGTAATTTTTTAAGCTTTTGGAAATTTTACAATTAGGAAGGTAATTTAAATGTAATCTGCCTATTTGCATAAATATTAAAATCCACCCCAAACTAAAATCACATTAAAATAAAGACACCAGTTTTTACATGCAGTTTCAGATCTCAGTGCTTCCTAATGTGATGAGTTGTGGAGTACTACAGGGTTCTGTACTCGGGGTCCTTCCTTTATAAAATACGCGGTAATACTCTGTTGATAAAAAGTTATTATTTATCCATAAAAGATAAAAGCTTGGTGAATCCAAAACATAAAAACCTCAACAACTTAATCTTTGAGTTTTGACCTGTTTGCAGCAGAAGTTTTATATTTCCTATGCTTCTTCCTGGTCCTCTAAACCTCAGATTAACTGCGGTGGATGTCGTCAGCCAAACCTGGTTTGTTTCTGTTAATCTGGAGTTTTCCAATCCTCTGTCATCACATGCTTACTGCCAAGCCAAGAGCTGAACTTTGCCTACTTGAATAACTGAACTTGACGGGACCTGATTGATACATTAAATTAAACTTCTGCCTCACCTGCGTCACTCAACCACTTCTCCAGCAGCGGCTTCAGCTTGCACATGTTCTTAAAGCTCAGGTTTAACGCTTCGAAGCGAGAGATGGTGGTCTGGCTGAAGTCATTTCCGTACAGTTTCCCCATCGCCACGCCAACGTCACCCTGACGGAGAAGATGATGAATTAGTAAACTGAACTTCGCATGTTCTGCTCGCTTCTCCTCCTGCTCATTTCCACCTGTGTGAATCCGAGTTTAATGCGCCGCTGCTTGAAGGTTCGGGCGAACTGCTCCAGCTCCTCCAGGTCGCTCGGCTCTTCGCTCATGTGAGCCGTCTGACCGCCGGGATTCAAGCCGGAGGACAAGGAGGAGGTCATGGCGCTGCTGGATGCAGAACTGGCTCCGACAGACGTTACGGCGCTGCTGCCTCCGCTGCTGCCTCCGCTGGCGGCTCCAGACGCTGCGCTGCTGCCGCCGCTGCTTCCTGCGTCGCTGCTCTTCTCCCTCTGCAACATCAGGGGGAAAAAAGTTACTCAGTTCACACCTGATTCTGATTAGAAACAGAAAAAGTGAAAAATAAAACATCTTTATTTTCAACAGAAGATTTAATTAAGTAATCAATTATTCAGATAAAGGTTTTTCTAATATTAAAAGATGCAAATAATTCAATTACCTTTTTTGAATAAGAAAATAAAAATGGTGTTATCTAAAATGTAATGGCGTACGCTTGATCATTTGTAGCAAAGGATGAACCTGTAGCTAAGAAATACTAATCCACTGATTATTTTTGGATTAATTGATGGAAAGCCAATGATTTTTTTTACATAATTTGAACCAGATGAAGCTAAAACATATTCAGAAACACAGAAGGTTTTTCCATCTTAAATAAAAAATCTTTATATTTTTTGTTCAGTTTTGGATTAATTACTGCTCTAACTATGTTGTTCTTTCAGCAAATGACATGAGAGCCTAGTTAACAATTAATCCATTATGAAATTAGTCGACTATTACTTCAACAATCGATTAATCACAATTATTTGCTGTGTTAAAACTGACAATTACTGTTTGTTCTTCTCACCGAGTTTCTTCTAAAAGCCCCAAGAGGTTTTGCCGTTTCTCTTATTTAAGAAAGAAGATATTTTAGTTTAATGAGCGATAAATCTAATTACAAGTTTTGCACAGCAGAGTTTTCTCGTTTAAATGAGATAAAACTGTATTCATTAGCTGAAAGCTAAACACTTTTGTACTTCAGTTTTCACATATTTGTAGAAATGTTTGAAAATTGTAAATATTTCTCCTTCTACTTAAGAATTAGATGCTACTTTGAGTTGGTCTGTCACATAAAATGCCCTAAAATACACAGAATTGAATTGGAACACGACGTTAAAGTGGAACAGATAAAGATATAAATGTTTTTCTTACAGCAGAGCTGCCCTGCAGTGCAAAAAAAATAAAAGTGGATTGTTTGGAGGAAGGTTTTATGTTTTCTTTCCTTGTAACAAGGTGAGTTACCTGCGCTTGGAGTCCCATGCGAGGCGGACTTGTGAGAAGTCCTCCTGCGCTTTGCTGAGGTAGCTGGATCAGATTTGCTGTTGAGAGCAAACCTGGAAAAAGGACGAGGAACCAATTAAAGACAAAACAATCCATTGGATCAGTGACAGCAACGAGATCCTGTTATCAGAGGCGGTGAGTGAAGTGTGTGTCCTCACCCTGCTGCGGCTGCTGCGCCTGTGCAGGCTGGGACAGGAGGAACTGGGCCGGCGACTGGAGGGGATGACCTGGCATCAGAACCAGCTGCTGGAGCTGCAGCAGCTGCTGGATGTCCTGCAGCAAACACACATGTCAGAGGTAACACACACACACACACACACACACACACACACACACACACACACACACACACACATTTCAGAGGTAACACACATGTCAGAGGTAACACACACACACACACACATTTCAGAGGTAACACACATGTCATAGGTAACACACACACACACACACACACATTTCAGAGGTAACACACATGTCAGAGGTAACACACACACATGTCAGAGGTAACACACACATGTCAGAGGTAACACACACACACATTTCAGAGGTAACACACATGTCAGAGGTAACACACACACATATGTCAGAGGTAACACACACACACATCAGAGGTAACACACATGTCAGAGGTAACACACACACACACACATTTCAGAGGTAACACACATGTCAGAGGTAACACACACACATGTCAGAGGTAACACACACA
>CAEGAF010156308.1:0-13068 GCA_903067075.1 Micropoecilia bifurca
AAACAATGAAGTCAGAAATGATAACAATGAAACAGGCGACAAGCTGGCTGGCTCTATCTAACACACAGGTCATCTAGTTCTATCTGAAGGGAACAGTTTTCAAGAACACAGATATTCTATACAGCAATCAAAAAGTATTCGCACTGTCTGTCATTTACTGATTAGCATTAGACTGAATGTTGATTAACTATCAATTAATATTAGACTGAATATGAACTAAAGTAATATCCAAAATGATAATACCAAAAAATCTCTAACATTCTCCTCCATGTTTAGGATCCTTTTTTCTGCCTTCTCCATCCGTCCCTCCACCTCCTCGATCCTGGTGTTCACTTTCGCAATTTCTTCTCTTATCGTCTCAAATTGTTCTTTATTTTCTTGGTGAAACCCTTTTAATTCTTGCAAGATCAGTGCAGTGTCGGTCATTTTTAGATGCTGCTCCTCATGGCTTGTTGGCTTCAACCCGTTAGCTGCTAATTGTTGCTACGTCTCTCTTGCCCCCAGGATTTCAGTCGGCTTTTATTTTTCAAAGTGGTGGTACAGTACGATCATACCCCCTTTTTAAGTTAGTATATTTTGACTTGAGTTCTAAGGGAGGAATTTCTCTAATTACTCCGGTTCAACCGGGAGCGCTCTCGATATGCGGCCATTGTGATGGTGGTCCGGTGCGGAAGTCCCGTTTTTAACCTTTAATGTAATTCTAACTGGTCCATGGTCTGACAATGTTATAGGTTCAATACTACTATGTACCACCCTATGAAGATCTTGTTTGGATATACGTATCATATCCAATCTCGAGTATGAACCATACACGTTTGAGAAGAATGTGTAATCCTTGCCCTGTGGATTACATGCCCTCCAAGAATCTTCCAGTCCTAACCCTTCTAACAGATATTTCAGGACTTTTGTTTTTCTGCCCACAGGGCCCTGATCTGACATCAATTTGTTTTGTTTTGGATCCAACAGACAGTTAAAGTCTCCTGCCAAAATGATTACACCTTCTGAGTCTTTTGCTAAGACAGAAGCTACGTCTACAAAAAAGTTTGCATCTTATTCATTTGGGGCATATATACTCATTATTGTCATAATCCGTCCCTTCTATTGATCCCACCACCATCACATATCTCCCCTGCACATCTTTAACCTCCCTCCGCATCAAAAAGTAAGTTCTTCGGCTTAATATTGTCACACCTCTCCCTCTACCTTTTGGACAACTGGCAAAGAACACCTGGTCCACTCATTCTCTTTTTAATTTCTTGAGTTCCACATCATTAAGATGAGTCTCTTGTAATAGAGCTATTGAACTTTTAAGCGATTTTAATTGATTGATATTTTTTCCACTTTATCGGATGACTCAGCCCTCTCACATTATAACTCAATATTTAAATCACTCATAACAAATAACTCTCCACACACTGTCAACCATCTCCTCTACTTTTCGACCAAACTTAATTCTAAATGTTGCGTCATATCCGTTTTTGACTCCTGTTGGTCATTCAGAGAGAGCATGAACATGTCAAGGAAAGAGAACATAGTACGAAAGCGCATTGCTGTCACGCAGGAAAAAAAAAATCGAGTGCTATCTCGTTAAAACGAGATACGTATCACGTTTTAACGAGATACTATCACGTTTTAACGAGATACTATCACGTTTTAACGAGATACTATCACGTTTTAACGAGGTTTTAGAGAAAATGGATGGATGGAGTTATATATTTACCATCATATGTTAATTTACATGCTTATTATTATTTACCGAATTTAACTACATAGTTACAAAAAGGTGACATGAAAAATAATGAATTTCAAATCTTTATTCATGATTTATTTTGGAGAGAGGAAATCTTTTATTTTGAAGAATGCTTAACAGGATCTAGTTTTGTCTTTTGCCACTATCTAGCCTTCTGTTGATTTCGGTTGCTTGGTTACGAACAGCTGTTGCCGTTGTTCAGCAAGTGTACTGTTAAAAAAGAAAATCTGAACAGAAAATGTTCAGCAAATCCATCTGAGTCTCCGTTATAATCGCTCTTTAGCCATTTCCCGAATCAGAAGCTACAATCGGAAGTCAACTGCAGCTTCGCTCCAGACAGTCAGGACGCCGCCACAGCTAGAGGACCCAAGTGACGTTTCCTTCTGTGCATCCTGTTTTATTTAGGATCCTGCTCATGCTATTTAAGGTTTTAACGACAGTGCAAAGCAACATCCGTATCCCTGTAGACCAAACATGAAGGGAAACCTGACCAATTCATGTTAGCCACTGTACTAGCCTAACATAACACCGCCACTTCCTGGACATAAAATTATCACGTTTTAACAAGATACGTATGTCATTATAACAAGATACGTATGTCGTTTTAACGACATACGTATGTCGTTATAACAAGATAGTATCTTATGTATGTCGTTGTAACGACATATATATGTCGTTTTAACAAGATAGATTGTTCTACATATGTCGTTTTAACAAGATAGATTGTTTTTCTTTGTTTTGTGATCTCACAAAACAAAGAAAAACAATAATTCCCTGGTCAGATCTCCACCCAATTGGAATGACAATAGTAATGCATGGTGATATGAACTGCCTGTGAGATATTAAACATTTGAGATATAATTTCATTATACAAAGTAACTTTGGCTATTTTCTATAGCATCTTCTCCCCCTTAATAATTTTTCTCAAAACATACCTTAAAGTCCTCACAAACTCCTCTGTTTATGAACATTTTTCCCCACCACAATCTTAAATGTAAACCTTTAAATCCGCATCAAGTAGCCCCCCTTTTCCATGTCTCTTGTTGTTGACTCTCGGAATCCAGGCCTCTTTGGAGAGCTCCGATTCCATCTTCTTTCTCTCACTCATCTGTATCGAGATATTTAACATCTCTAACGTCGGTATCGCGTCAAAAAGAGTGGGGAAAGTTTTTGAGCCATTTTCCAAGTCCATTCTGAGTTGTGCAGGAAAACGACATTTAGCCTGTATTCCTTTTATTTAAGTTGCTTGATTACACTCCGCAGTTTCACTCTCTTCTTTTGGACTTCCGGAGAGAAGTCCAAAAGAACCTTTGTTTTTGTGACCATGCCCATTGTAGCACCGTTTCTTTTGCGGTATAATCCGTGAAGCGGACAATGATGGAATGTGGCGGATTTGTGTCAGCTGGCCTCGATCCTAGCGCTCGATGCACCCTTTCAATACTTAAGTCCTCCTGCAGCAGAAGTGTGTTTCTGATTATATCCTTTACAAAGCCGACCATGTCATGTTTCTCGCTTTCCTTCGGAACTTGATAGATTCTGAGATTGTTCGAAGCACTCTCTTGTTTCTCTGGCTAACGTCTTCCGTTGTGCTGGTCCTATTCTCCGCTTCCTCCAAACATTGCTCCAGCATGTCCGTGCAACTCTTTCAATTCTCTTACTGATATTTCCAGTCTTGTTAGAGTGGCTTTCGTTTTGGCAAAAGCATTCTGATTTTCTTTCCTCAACTCCTTTAGCTCACGCAGAACTTTGTTTATCATGTCATTAGCTTCATTAGCTTTTCTTCTCTCGCTAGCTGCGTTGCTAGCCTGCTGCGAGTCTTTCTTCTCTTTGGACTCTTTTTGGTCATTTTGTTATTTACCAGCAGTGTTTCTTGTCAGCATCATCTTCTTATTTGCAGTTTCTCTTAAGGGGTTAACCATAAAGTTGTATAATTTGCCAATTATTCATCAATCTCACGGGAGCCTCCACCCAATGCAACCGTCTCAGAACATGGCACCACCGGAAGTCCTGTAGTATCTATTACCATAGGACTTTAATATCAATCAAACTTTGAATATATAGAAAACTGAATTACTATGCTGACAAAGTGTAAATTACAGTACACTCAGACTGTACTCAGTATTAACAATTTACTAATATGTAATGTTTTTAGGGACTTCAGCACTTAAATCTTGGTTTTACTTTCACTCTGGGAATAAACAAAATAACTGCAAACCTTACCTTAAATAATTAACCTTGGAAAATTAACATACTTTACAACCCATCTCTGGCAGCCTGCCAGACACTGAGAAGGGCAAATTAACCAACGAATGTGCAATACGCTGCAGAGCGTGGTGGAGTGAAGACTTCTTTGATTTTAATGTAAAAAACTCAAGGCACTTTTTTGCCGCTGGGGCAGTTGCCTATTTCTCCCATACTAGAAACCACTGGGCACCAGCACCCTTTGCGACCCCACTAGGGATAAGCTGAAAATGTTTAACTGTGGGATACAGAGTTGTATTAACAAATATAAAATGTCTACACTTTCACAAGAAACCTCTGTTAAGTTGCTGTTTTGCAGCTGGATATTAATTTTTTACCTAATAATGTATCTTGATTAAAAAATGTATTAAATCAGTTAGCATTTTAACTTATTAAATCACTTAGCATTTAAGTCAGTTCCACTCAGTTCAGTTGAGTGAGCCAGTCCACCAACTTTGGATTTTGTATCAAATAGTTTCCCGTTGTATCCTACAAATATGAACATTTAGTGTGAGTGGTTATTTGAGTGATAATTATTTGATAAAATCCTCTGAAAGGTTGGCTAATCTTACTAGCTAGCTGCTATTTGTTTTGTAGTTCTCAAGATTTGGTCCTTTTTACTGATGCGGGATAAATTTACCTCTTGAAACCTGTCTGATCATTTTTTAAATAATGTTTTCTTGTGTCTTGTGCAACAGCTATGAAAGCATCACAGACAGAGGCACCTCTTGGACCGTGGTCAGCCCCATCACCTTTACTTACAAGGTCACAGAAACTCATGACTTACTGGACCCAAACAACGACACTCTCTTGTTGGGCCACATCACCGACCCACAACATTTGGAGGACATTAAAAAATCAAATAAACCAATCAGGCGTTTTGTGGTAATTGACCAAGAAGTCTTTAAAATCTACGGCCCCAAGCTAACTGAATACCTTGAGGCTAACAATGTAGTGTACAAGATTTTGGCTCTTCCGACCACAGAGGGGAACAAATCCATGGAAACAGCTCTGAAGATTCTAGATGATGTCAATAACTTTGCTCTCGACCGTCGAACAGAGCCCATCATTGCCATTGGTGGAGGGGTTTGTCTAGACATAGTGGGCTTGGCAGCGTCACTGTACCGGAGGCGCACTCCTTACATTAGGGTGCCCACCACACTTCTGTCCTACATTGATGCCAGCGTAGGGGCAAAGACTGGGGTAAACTTCGCCAACTGCAAGAACAAACTTGGGGCTTATATTCCACCTGCAGCTGCATTACTTGATCTATCATTTATGCAAACTGTTCCACGAAGACACATCTCCAATGGGCTAGCAGAAATGCTAAAGGTAGGATTCTTCATCTCTAACCTCAACACCAGTTGCCTAGTATTGCAGTTCTAATGAATCTGTCAGTATCTGTGTCCATTACAAATGTGCACAAAACTTTGTCAATATTCTGCCAATGTAAAAAAAAAAAAAAATCAACTGCGATGTTTCCATTAAATAAGAAACACAATGAAAATTTCATGAATAGGTTTTTTCATGCAATAATTCATTAAAAAACAAGTAGCACCTTGATCCCCCAACTATTTCCTGTTACTATTACAGCTACTACTACAGTCATGGCCAAAAGTTTTGAAAATGACACAAATATATTTTCACATGATCTGCTGCCCTCTGGTTTTCATGTGTGTATGTCAGATGTTTTCATCACATATAGAAATACAATTGCAATCATGTTATCAGTAACAAAAGCTTTTATTGACAGTTAGAATGAGTTAATGCAGCAAGTTTGCATTAACTTGCTGCATTAGAGAATTGCAGAAGTCTTCATGACTTCTGCAATTCTCCCTGGCATGCTCTCAATCAACTTCTGGACCAGATTCTGACTGATAGCAGTCCATTCTTCCACAATCAATGCTTGCATTTTGCCATCATTCCTAGGTTTTTGTTTGTCCACCCATCTCTTGATGATTGACCACAAGTTTTCAATGGGATTAAGATCTGGGGGGTTTCCCAAAATCTCTATGTTTTGTTCCCTGAGCCAGTTAGTTATCACCTTTGCTTTATGGCCAGGTGCTCCATCATGCTGGAAAAGGCCTTGTTCATCACCAAACTGCTCTTGGATGGTTTGAAGAAGTTGCCCTTGGAGGACATTCTGGTGCCATTCTTTATTCATGGCTGTGTTTTTAGGACAGACTGTGAGAGTCCCTTGGCTGAGAAGCAACCCCACACATGAATGGTTTCAGGATGCTTTACAGTTGGAATGAGACAAGACTGGTGGTAGCGCTCACTTCGTCTTCTCCAAACAAGCTGTTTTCCAGATGTCCCAAACAATCGGAAAGGGGATTCATCAGAGAAAATGACTTTACCCCAGTCCTCAGCAGTCCACTCCCTGCACCTTTTGCAGAATATCAGTCTGTCCCTGATGTTTTTCCGGGAGAGAAATGGCTTCTTTTCTGCCCTCCTTGAGACCAGGCCTTGCTTCAAGAGTCTCCACCTCGCAGTGGGTGCAGATGCATTCACACCTGCCTGCTGCCATTCCTGAGCAAGCTCTGCACTGCTGGTAGCCGAATCCACCAGCTGAAACACTTTTCCTTCTAGCTGCGATACTCTTCCCTGTTAGGCCATTTTTGTGCAGTGCAATGTTGACTGTACGTGTTTCTTTAGAGATAACCATGATTCACAGAAGAGAAGCAATGATGATAAGCACCAGGCTCTTTTTAACGTGTCCAGTGGTGTCATTCTTACTTAATCATGACAGATTGATCTCCAGCCTTGTCCTCATCAACTCCCACACCTGTGCTGATGGAGCAATCACTGAAATGATGTTAGCTGGTCCTTTTAATGCAGGGCTGCAAAGAAGTTAAAATGTGTTTTGGGGGATAAAGTTAAATTTCTAGGCAAATATTTACTTGCAATTAATTGCTGTTAAGCTGATCACTCTTTATAAGATTCTGGAGTAAATGCGAATTGCCATTATAAAAACTAAAGCAGAAGACTGTAAAAACATTTGAATAATTCTCAACACTTATAGCCATGACTGTACATATTGCAGCTTTCTGTGGATCCTGGAATGAGAAAAAAATATGGTTTAACAATTTTAATGATTTTACACAATAATAATACACAAATGTAAAAGACAATACACTTTATTTGAAACAAAAAGCAACAATTAAGAGTACAGTTGCAAAAAATTACTTAAAAATTGGTGATCACTGTCACATTAATTGCATCTTTAATGGTTTTATGCTGATAAATAAATGAGCAAAATATTAATTTATAATTTTTAAGTAAAACAATGTATTGTTTTACAATGTACAGAACAGAATACATTCTTGAACATTTTCTTTTGTACAGAGTAACAAACATAAGAAGTCAACATTAGCTGGTTAATTAATCAGGCTTTCTATCCTGGTGAAAGAATGTATTTGATGGAGCAGAATTTTTCTTGTAAGTGAGAGAGAAATGTACGAGACATTTTTTCAGCTGACTGGCACTGTCCAGCAACAGGTTGGAGAAGGGCAGTTTTTCATTCAGCTGGAGAAATCTCTGAATTTTTTTCTTGCATTTCATTAAAGAAATTTAAATCATCAGCACTATAAGGGAGCATCCCTCCCCCGTGACTCTCCCACTAAACTCCTTCAGACTAGCCAACGACAATTAGTTGGTTCAACTGCACCTCTGCTGAGTTCACTATATGAGCTAATTCGGAGTGCAACTCTAGTAAAAAACAAATGTTAAAGTGTTAATAGTGGAACCATGTTGTGATGACTTTCTGAAGGAAGAGAGTCAGAAAGAGCATAAGTTTCTTGGACACAGATGCCCAATTTGAAGGCATTAAATTTCAAAGTCACTTCTTTTTAAGTTATGTTTGATATATATACAGCATTTTTATAACAACTCAAGGAAACAGTCAAGAAAACACAACACTGCCACTTTAATACTCTACTCATAAAGTATGGCCTTCTTTACACTGTTTTAAAACCTAATTTCTTTAGTGATTTTTTTCCTTCATTGCAGATGGCTTTGATGAAACATCAGGGACTCTTCGAGCTTCTTGAGAAACATGGCTGTATGCTGTTGGACACTAAATTCCAGGCTGACAACACTTTATATGGGCACAGTAGTGTTAAGGTTGCATCACAGGCAACCCACATAGCAATCACAACAATGCTAGAGGAGCTAGCTCCAAATCTTTGGGAAGACGATCTAAACAGACTTGTGGATTTTGGCCACCTTATAAGTCCAGCATTAGAAATGGTGAGCTTGACACTTTTTTTTATCAATACTACTACCATTACAAAATCTTAAAATTATTGCTAGTCTCATCTTGTTTGAAGTCTCTTGCTATACAATTAAATTATTCCTTCGTACATTACCACTACAATGGAAATCGCTCAATTATGTTTATTCAGTCTGGTCAACTGAACTGAATTCAGTGAAACCCATAGATTTCTTTCGTGTAACAAAATAATAGAAACAGATTTGCTTCAGTTCTATTACATTGACCAGAAAAATGTCAAATTTTGCTGATTTCTGTTAAGCAGATCTGAACAGGAAAGAGCTTGATAGTACTTAACACATTAGTGGTGGCATTCCCAAACATCAGTGGTGGTCAGTGGCGGTTTCTGATATGGGCAACATGGGCAACTTGCCCAGGGCAGCATTTTGTGGAGGGCAGCATGAAAACCCTGTCCCATCCATACTGGTGTCAAGTCCAGCCAACCCCTGTTGCTCTTACAACTGGAGGATCTGAACGTCAATCATGCCCAATATTTGCACATGATAATGTGTGCTGATATGCTTTTTTGTTATTCTTTCAGTGTTGGTTAGAATAGGTTTTCTTCTTCCTTTGTTTCTTTTGAGACTTATAAATATGTAAAATCTCAATTTCACTGTAGAAACATTTAACTTGGAAGCACATTCTCCACACTTGATAGTCCAATAGCCTTTTTTGATTGGGTACCAAAATTGCAACTATTATTACATTTTCTGTCACACTGCACTGTGACAAGCAGTCCAAACCCTTTGAGCAACCTGTTCCCCACCTTGTCTGTGGTGGTGTTGTATCAAGAACCTCTGAAGGAAATGACAGAACCTGTGAAGAAGACACTGAACATCATTTCCTTCCACATTAATTGTAAATGAAAATGGAGTAGCATCAAATCTATGGGATTTATTTTTTATGGTTAAAGACTCATTTCTCTTAGACTAGACTTGCATGTTTGTTTTGGTTATATTTATTACCTAAAATATCCTGCGCTATTTCCTGCTTCCTGTTTTGGGAGGAAGCAGATTTCAACCGAGTCCAGGTGTAGATTTGTAGGCAGACTACAATTTGCTTTTATTGGTCCATATTTGAGGTCAATTGCACATTCACACCTCCCCAAATGAACTGAACTTTCTAGATCAAGGGTGTCCAAAGCCGGTCATGGAGGGCTGGCATCCTGCAAGTTTTAGTTATCATCCTAGTAGTTGTAACAATCTTTTCATCATGTTAGTGCTCTGCTTAGGCCTTCTAATGAGCCATCATTTGATGCAGGTGTGTAAAACCAAGGAGCAAACTAAAATATGCAGGATGCTGGCCCTCCAAGACTGACTTTGGACACCCCTGTTCTAGATAAATAGATTAGAGTTTGATAAAAGCAGACTAAACATGTCTGGAATGAGTGCACCTTTACCCTAGATCAGTGTTTCCCAACCCTGGTCCTCAAGGCTCACTGACCTGCATGTTTTAGATGTTCCCCTGCTTCAACACAGCCCGTTCAGATAATTGCAATTCAGCAAAACCCTGTTAATCAGCCATCAATTGAAATCATGTGTGCTGAAGCAGGGGAACAACTAAAACATGCAGGTCAGTGAGCCTTGAGGACCAGGGTTGGGAAACACTGCCCTAGATGTCTATTGATCACTTAGATATTTTTATACTCCCTGGAAGTAGAACCAACCTCCATCTGAGCTTATTTTTTCCTCTCTATATTTCAGAAAGTCCTTCCATCCTTACTGCATGGTGAAGCAGTAAACATTGACATGTCCTATATGGTATACTTGTCTCATGAGTGTGGCCTATTGATGGAAGAAGAAAAGCAAAGGATCATAAGCTGCATGGTTGGTCTGGAGCTTCCTGTCTGGCACGAGGAGTTCACCATGGAGCTAATTCAGAAGTCTCTGCAGGACAGGCTGAAGCATTCTGGTGGTTTGGTCAGAATGCCACTTCCTGTTGGTTTGGGGCAAGCAGGTATCAATCAAATACTGGCCCAAAACCAATGTAATTTGTAATATTTTAGATGCAATGAATCTAAAGTTTTTATTTGCTTTCTCCTACTGCAGAAATTTTTAACAACACGTCATTTGACATTCTGCAGAGAGCTTACATCAAGTGGTGTGAGGAGCTGAGTGTCTCTTCTGACAGCACCTGTGATGTTTGATTCCCGCATCCAAGATCGTGTCTCAGTCCAGTTTTTAAATAAGTGTTTCTTGTATTATGCACATTGTTGCAGCATGGCTCACATGCATGGGGGATGTTGTCGTAGTTACCGGCTAAAATGGAAATACGTCCATTGTGTTTTTATACAACAGAGAGCAACTTTATTTACACTGGCAGGAGTGGTCTGCATTATTAATGCTATAATTTGTGTTTAAGTAGTAAATAAAACTGATCATAGGTTTGGTAAATGAATTAAAATTAATATTTTTTTCCCATTTGATTTTGTTAGTCATGTAAGTGCCAGTAACGCTTGTTTGCATATCCCTGATGTCAAATACACATACCAACAATACTAAATACTTTTTTTTGTTTTTTACAAATAAAGAACGTGTGTTTATTTACTATGAATTGAATGTTTTGAAAATTGTTTTTCCTTTTAATGTACATTAACACTGTGTGACAAACTGATGAAAGTTTGTGGACAAGAACTTAAAGGTAATTCTTAAAAACACGGTTCAGCCCAACTCTGGAATGCCAAAACACTGAGCTGGGGCTGGACACAGCCAAGACCTTGAATGAGTGCAGCTGCTGTGAGCATTTGGGAGAGGCTGCGCTGCTGTGAGCATTTGGGAGAGGCTGCGCTGCTGTGAGCATTTGGGAGAGGCTGCGCTGCTGCAGGGACACTGGTTGTTGACAAACATAAGATTAATACCTGCTTCCAGTTTGAAACAGCCAGACCTACTGCATCTCATCATTTCTGAAATATACCTCATCTAATATAATGAAAATTGCATGTAGAGCTGAAAATTTACACGAAGTAAATTTTGCACTTCTTTCACTGAGATAAAGCGTTTTTGGCTTCTTGTCTGCTCATCTCTTAAAACATAACATTAAGACCTGATACCAGTTCGAAACAGCCAGATCTACTGCTTTTCATCCTTCTGAGATATATCTAATCTAAATCACTGAAAATTTGATGTAGAGCTGAAAATTCACACAAATTCCATTTTGAACTTCTTTCCCTGAGAAAAAGTTTTTTTTGGCTTCTTGCCTTTAGCTCTTTTGCAAAATAATATTAAGACCTGATCCCAGTTTTAAACAGCCAGATCTACTGCTTCTTAGCATTTCGAAGCTGTCAAACATCTAATAAGGCTGAAAATTTAATGTAGAGTTGCGAATTCACACAAAGTCCATTTTGCACTTCTTTCGCTGAAATAAAGCATTTTTGGTCTCTCAGCTTCTAACATATTGAAACTTAAGAATTAGGGTAAGGGTTAGGTCCAAACAAAGTGCACGCTCCACCATGCAATCCCTGTTTCAACTCACCACCATACTGACAGACCCCAGACTGGCCTGCAAATTAGACTTCAAATGACTATAAGGAGACACATCACACAATAGGATTTAGAATGCACTGTACAGACTAGGCTTAGATTTATAAAAAATAGAACTGAACACTAATTTAAAGAAAGAGGAACAGAAAATTCATGTTTATTTCAATCTAAGCCTGTTTTTGTTGCCCCCTTTCTGTATGACGTTTCGACTTAAATGTGTCTTCATCAGGTACTTTCTACGGTGGCCGACAGGTGCAAATGCGCAGCAACAGAGAAAACATGCTTACAAAAAAAAGACACGCGCACAAATGAAATGCAGCAAACAAAAACCAAATAAAATGCAGCAAACAAAAGAGAGAGACGCAAACAAAAACGAGAGACGCAAACAAAAACGAAAACACCCACAGATGAAATGCAGCAAACAAAAAGAGAAACGCACACAAAAGTGTTGAAAACGGAAGTGCTCCAGACCACTAGGGGGAGTCTAACAAAAAACAGTTGTGTTTGAATTTAAGCTCTGCATCCTTTAAAGCGGGTGTTCAGAAAAGCAGGAATGGCGAAAAAATACGTTTGGCTGTATTACACTTAAAATTACACAAAATTATTTTTTACATTGGTTTTAGGCGAGAATGTAGATGTATAGATCTGAAATATCTGCTCTGTTCATTAATAAATCACCTAATTCCAATATTGTTCCGACGTTTTCGGACCTGTCTGCTCCCGCTGCATTAACAACCAGCCCCTCGCCTGCTGTCAGCTGGCCGGAGCTACAGGTTCGATACCGAGAACCTGGGTCTCCCGGCACATAGTTGGAAAACCTCCCGCTAGTTTTCCCCTATGAGTGGAGGTGGAACAGATATTAAGTCAGGTAGTAGTAAAATCTTTTGGTTCACTAAAGTATGTAATTTATTCCTGAGCAAATGGGTTTGACTGATTAAAGTTAAGCCTTCAAACATAATAGTTTTATTTAACTGTCATGTATTACTACCTGAGATCTGGAGAGCATTTGAAAATGAATATCCCTTGTATACATTAAACATTTTAGAATCAGACAGATTTCCTTTTTACTATGGAACAACCTTTATTACACAAGGTGAAGAATAATACAGAAATAAAGAGTAAAAAAACAACTTTGAGTCCGTTATTTTCCTTCGCCACTCTGTGCTTCACGTTGTCACGGTTGCTAAGCACCATAACGCCGAGATGGAGGCTAGCAGCTAGCCGGAGGCTACAGCAGCTAGCCGGAGGCTATAGCAGCTAGCCGGAGGCTACAGCTTCTCTCTTCTGGTCCATATTCGTGGCCTTCGAAGGATCCGTCTTCTGTAAAA
>CAEGAF010156309.1:0-26123 GCA_903067075.1 Micropoecilia bifurca
GAGTGATTTGCCCAGAAGCAGGTGGCGGGGTGACTGAGAGGAAAGGGGGACGTGTGGCGACACAGATGGAAGGATGGAGAAGGGTTGAAGGAAGTGGAGGGGCATGGTTATTTTTACCTCTGTGAATCACATCTTGGGTGTTGCTGGTTAATATATGGGTGGCTGGTGGCACTCAACCAGCCGAGGTATGACAGAGTAGGGGTGGAGGAAAAAAGAGCAGTGGCGGGCAATAGATCAAACGCGCTGTGATGAGCAGCAGTGCTGGGAAAGCTATATCTTCACACATCCCCTCCTTCCTCTACAAGTCTTTCCCGGAGGTCATTCTGGGCCTGGGAAATAACAACCACAGCAAGCGGCACATCCTCGTCCTAATTGTCTGCCGCTGCACTCCATTGGCCAAGAAAAACGCAACTTAATCAGCTTGTCCAACTCGCAAGATTCCCAAAGGGCTGCAGTGTTGGCTAAAGACAAAGCTGCAGGAGCTTTTCAATGGATTTTTGAGTTTCAAAATATCTTATTGCTTGTTTTAAATAATCTCAACATTAGCCAAAAACATCAGCGCCCAAAACATTTTGAAGTTAAATAAGAATCAAAGCTGATTAACTGCCGAAGAATGAGATCATTTAATATGAAGATCATTTAAAAAAGAGGTAGAACTAGTCGGATTGCAAAGTTGAAAAGGCATAAAAGCTCTTTAGCCTTATGCTTAATATTGGATATCTTGAGGTTTTGTGCCTATTCAGTGCCAAAGGTTTCTATTGACACAGATTAATGATTCTGTATTTGTCTTTGCTTTCAAACCTGATTACATTTTTGAAGGAGATTTCTGGGGCTTTGGCATTTTTATATTCACATCTCAATTTACATCCAAATGTTCAAGTTTCATAGAAACTGTTTTAAATCAAATAAATATTTCATTGTTGATTTGCTAACATTGCCAATATTCGCTCACATTTTGATCAAATGTGTGGGAAGATTTAACCAGCAACAAACTTAAAATTAAACTAGAACTTATTGAGAAAATTCCATTTTGAAAGTACATATTCATCTTATGAAAATAGAAAAGTAGATGGAAATCAAATTTTTAGGTAGAGTGGTAACATTTTAAAACGGGCTGAAAACGTCCCATAAATGCAGGGCAGCCTAACATTATATATATATGTTGGCATACAGAGACTAGTTAAATGGTTTCAATTAAATTACTTTAATGTTTCAGAACTGGGCAGATCATCAGCCCACAGTCTGTAAAGCACCTTCAATAAAACCACAATTGTGTCACTTTAAGATTTAAGGTTTTTTTTTCCCCCTCTAAAAGTAAAAAAAGGAAACATTTAAACCATAGCACAACTGAAAAGTGGGTGATAAAAGTTTTACATTTTGGAGATGGCTAATCACTCATTAGTATTTGGTAAAATCCTGGCCTCTGCTCTTTTTAATACCTTTTGATTTATTTTTGACTCTATGAGCTGCTTTAGCTGAATATATTCATAGACCAATTTGGAAAAATGTTCAGGCTGCTCGAAAACTCTTCAGTAGTTACAACCATAAGCGTCAGTGTGTGTTTTAGTGGCATGGAGAAAGAAGTGAAAGTTTGGCATACATATGCATTTAATCCCCCTTTAGGCTGATTTAGCTAAATAAAAATCAATACAAAGGATTGCTATCAGACTGTGCTTTGACTGCTCTTTAATAGTACTTGAAAATGATGAAATATATTGCAGTAGTAATAAAATGGAGGAAGTCTGGGAGTAAAATAAATTGAAGAAAAAAGTAAGTGAATCAAAACCAGCAGTATTTCTACTCTGAGCTCAGACATTGTACTCTTCAGACACACACCCCTCTCTCCACTCCTTTCAACTTTTGACACACTGAATGTTTTGTGTTTAAAAGTAAGCACTGTCATATAATGCTTCAGGCAACCTTTCCGATTTGCACAGCTGGTGAGTCACTTTCTGTGGTTAAAGGATATCAGGCGATATGGAGCTACAGAAAACCCAGTAAAGGCCTGGTAAAGGGGCACACAGGCATTAAAAATTGAATAGTTGGGACAGAACATGTGTTAATGCAGACTAGTTTTATGTTTCCTCTGGACTTGTACATTTCATGATTTAAAATAAAGGCTGTCTACAGCAGAAAACCCTTTTTCCAAAGGCTTGAACCATATTGTGCCATCATTGAGTCTTGATCTAATGATTTTATATATAGTTTTTGATTGAATAATATGATTAAATAATATCTTTATCATGAACAAGTGCATTAAATTGACCTCTTCTGAACAATTGGCACAAAAAGAATTGTAAAAAAAATGTTTCAATCCTTAAATTTGGGTTTTTTTTCAATAACAAACATATTTTACTGTAAAACCATCACTTCTTTATGAAGTACAGTTTTGAGTTTTTGTTTTACAAAAATACGTACTATGTTTAAATAGTAAACATATTTATACTCACACTAACTACCGAATATAAACCCATAGTGCTATTAATTCACCAGACCATGACAGAACTGAAACATATCTGTGTAAATGAGTCATTTCAATACATATTGTGACAAACAATCTCAAATTGGTTCCTCTTGAATTAATATCAGAATTTGACCATCCCAAACCCGAATGCTTTATATCTGGCTTCCAATAATACGTATCTGAGTGAAGGACTGACCTTCATCATATGACTAAACCTTTAACTCTGTCACACATATCCACACACATACAGAAGTAACTGGAATGAATCGTGTGTGTGTGTGCGTGTGTGTGTGTGAGCGTGGGCTATGAGAGGCAAGATGTTGACATATAATCAATGTTGTGTGATTGGCTGGTGACCCATTGGCAGCTGGCAGTGCAGGCTTGTTGTCATGATGACCAGACTTACGAAGGATGCTCACCATCGAGAAAATTGGCCAAAAGAAGGAGATCCTTTTTATTTGTGTGGATTTAGACCCTCACTTGTATTTTTGAGAACAAATCTTAACTATTTGAATTAGGACACCCCGCAGTGAGGACCTTTTGTGGCTGTTGAGGAGGCTTCTAAGGGAGTTCATTCTTCTTTCTTTTATGAAAATAAAAATGCACATTTTAAAAATGCAGTGCAACAGAAGCTCCAAATATGTCAATTTGACAAAGACATCACCGGTCTAGGTGTTTCACCAGAGTTTCTGTTATTGAATACAGACAAGGACTTGAGGTTTTTCTCTGTGTCTAGAAACAGGTTCAGCTGTGTTCTAAATTTCAGTGGCAAAAATTATGGTGTACATACTTCTGGTATTTTTAACGAAGGGCGCCAAATAATGTTAACTACATCAGGATGCTGTGACAACTTTAGGATTATATTGATAGCCACAGATGGCTATAGAATAGGATTAATATTATTTAGAAAAAGATCTAAACAATAGATCTTCTGGTCTTTAATGGTAAATGGACTGAACTTATATAGCACTTTTTCTGATCATTTTTCACCACTCAAGGCGCTCTACACTAGAGCCACATTCACCAATTTGCACTCGCTCACACATTTATACACCGATACACAGCTCTGTAGGCAATTTGGGGTTGGGTGCCTTGCCTAGGGGCACATTGACATGTGGCAGGAGGAAGCTGGAATCGAATCTGCAACTTTCTGATCGCAAGATGACTATTCTACCCACACAGCCACAGTCTGTAATCTTAATATATCTGTAATCTTAAGTAAGATTACAGATATTCTGAGCCACAATGCCACTAGGCACCAAATCCATTCTTTTGTTTTTCTTTTACAATTCGAATAATGAGATCGTATCACTTATTTTTGGTGTAATCATTAAAGCTACAAAACCACATGAAGTTCAGTCACCTACGCTGCAGCAAAAATAGGTACATGTAAATTATTTCGGTGTGCCAGTGTGAATCACATCAAGAATCTGTGTTCCACTGCTCTGGATTAAACTTTATACCTCAGCTTATTTTCACCAGCTTCCCTCAGTTGAGGGGGATTTGATTCATGCTGATAGCATCGTGTGCTGAGCAAATGCAAATAAATGCAAATGCAGGTGTCTGCCGGGCAGAGCATCCAGTATTGTTTGTTCAGAAAAACACAGAAGTCCAACTCACTCCCTCCCTCTTTCCCAGAAACCAATGAAGCAGACTCAAAGGGTGTTAGTTCATCATTTGAAGCGGAAGCACCGCCGCAGTGATGATGCTGTATGTTGTGCTCATATGGAAGGTGTACATGCTGATAGGGAGCTAATGTGGCTTCTGGAGTCATGTAGGATGGAGCAAACTCTAAATGTCTCTCCTGTCAGCTGCTCTGGGTGAAAGCTTCTAGTAAACAGCACAAACCTGCTGTTGCTTCTGCACACGGTTGAGCTGTGCAGCAACAGACCCTGACAAAGATGAAAATGCAGCACCCTCATTTGTGCCATATTTCCAATGTTTTTTTGTGTGTGTCTGTATATATTGAATATTATAGAAGAACTGAGTGTCGTCAGTAGCTAGCTGCAGCTCTAAAGACATTTTGTAGTTTCTGGGCCAAAAAGTATCTTGCAAAGCTGACTTTTAGTGGTCATTTAACTAATTGAAAAGGAAATCAAAACAGCTAACACTTGCTTAAGATTTAGTTCTTGGCATATATTGGTATATTAACTTTGGCAATGCAACTTTTCATCTGGACAGTATTTACATATTTTCCATGATGTAAACACTGTACTGCCTTGTTGCTGAAATGTGCTATATAAATAAACTTGATTGATTGATTTTCAATTTTGTTTTTGAGAAATTCCCAAATTTTCAACCTCTGATTAATATTACATGCTAAGAATATAAGTGCAACATTAGCAACTTAAAACTGCTAACATTACATTTTTTTTCTATTTCTATTCTCAAATGCCAAGCTCGTTGCTTAAAAGAAAATACTATTGCTAGCTATTTATCAAAGACATCTTAATGTGATTCTGTTGTTTATGCATCTCATATGGAAGAATCTTAAAAATAAAACAGTTACTTTGTTTCTGCTTCATCATTAGAACTGAGAATTATTTCCAATCAAGTTGCAAAAGCTTTCTTTCTATTTTTCTTTTATGTGGTTCTTGAATGTCTATATATTTTCGTTCCTTCTGGGTGCTTTCAGAATCAAAGCTTTACACGCAGCCTTCGTCACAGTTGCATCAGTTGCTGCATTAGTAAGAAAAAGATGGTCTTGTCATTGAATTTCTGTGTCCAGTTTGGTTTGAGCAACTTTAACTCGAGTGCTTGTTTCTTCCGAAGAACCGTGGCTGTACTTTACAGACGACCTCAGGGATGGGTTATAGTTTTTTTTTTTTTTTTTTTTTTTTTTTTTTTTTTTTTAAGGGTGTTAAAATAATTGAAATGGAACAAAATTGCAAAAAAAAAAAAAAAAAAAAGCAGAAGTTTTGAAAAAAATAAAAAAAAAAAAAATTGTGTGTATGCGTGAGTGAGAGCATGCTAGGGAATAGTTTATAAGTATGTATATCAAACAGTATGTGTGACAGAGAATGTTTCATCTTCATTTAAAAAGAGCGGGCACTATCTCAACTCTTTGATCTCAATTTATTTAATTAAATTAAAAACAGCACCAAATTGATTAGCTATAGTTGAGTGTCATGGTAAGCTCAGGGCATCTCTTTATCCAAGAACTAATTGTATGTTGCCTCTCTGGCAAAGACAACTACCACTGAAGCAAAAGGTGAGAAGGTAACCAAAGAAATGACACAGAGGAGTTGACAAAAGAAGAACCAAATAGGGTTTGGCAGGGAAGCGGCAATAACTGACAATATTTAAATTAAAGTTCTCCATGACTTGCAGTGGGCCTCATACAGGTTGACATGCTTTATGCCCTGCACAAGACTGTGCTCTCCATTCATGTCCAAAATAATCTGAATCAGTTTTGACCCCTTGCACTCTTTCTTTGCCCTGTTATGACTTCAGTCAGCTTCATCAACCTCCATGCCAACCTGCGTTAAGGACAAAGAATGAGTTGAGAAAGCCCTTAAAATCAGGACGTCTTTGTTTTATTTTAAAGGTTTAAGGGACTGCATTCTGCATTTGTTTGGAAAGATCCTAAATATTTAAAATTAGTGGAGATGGATGAATTGATATAGATGTTGGCTAGCATTTAATTTGACAAAGTCACTGGGAAATTAGGGAACGTTTGATAAAGAAAAGAGCTCATTTGAAAAAAAAAAACTCATTAAAACGTTTTTCCGTGGTAACAAGTGATTTGTTTGGGTTTTCATACATTGTCAAGCGTAAAATGAAATAAAACTGTTTCTCTTGTAATTTCATGGACAGTATTCATGAAATAGTGTCATGTAGATCTGTACATTACATTAAGCCAAGCAGCAGATGGGAATTTCCACAGAAATCCTCATAACGTCACAGTCAGAAATGTCTTTCCACCAGCTTGTGTTAAGTCTCCATGGTAATAAATCGCTGCAATGACCACCAGGTGGTGGTAGTATTCAATACTTCCAATACTGCTTTTAGTCTTACCTTGTAGTCAATACTGCATTAGGATGGAGGTATCAGGTATGTCCAAATGGATCTAGGGATGGTGCTGTAGGGGCAGCGAAAAAACAAAAACAATTATCAAAACAGTCTCTCTTACTTGCAGGTGCACATTATGTGTGTGCATTTGCAGCTTAAAATAATTCATCCTTTTGTCCTAGGGAGTAACAACAGGAAAAGGCAGTGCCATACTCGTTTTCCTGAAGATTAGCTTCAAGCTGCTCCTGGGTGCAGCCTCCATCACCAAGCACAATGTATTCAGTGCATATTCAGCCAGCTTGGTCAGTTGGCTGCCTCCATGTAAGTTAGTCATGCAGGTCCTCATACATTACAAACAGTTAATTATTATCAAAGGCTGAGCTCACTTCTACATGAAAATATATTGCATCAAAGCAAATACTCAACAATTAAGCACTAGCAAGCCTTGACATTAAGCTGCTCACCATCAGAACTATTCTAATTTCAGGATCAGGCATAACTGCTCATAGAGTTACACAAATAGAGGCTGTAATGACTCCTATAATGACTTGAAATGCATCCATGGTTCCTGCATACTAATGAGAAAGACCAGTGAACAAAGTCAGGAGAACACACCAAATGCAGTTGCAGCATATTTTTTTATTTCAAATTTAAGTTTTTAAATGTATTAAATAATCTAACAACAAAATGTTATGTTTTGTAACTTTACATGTGAACCAAATTGCAAACAACTTGGTCATTTGATAGGCATTATAGATGGTTAATGGTGAGACAACAGAAAAAAGTGTTTATTGAGCACATGGAGCAGCAGTGTAACGAAAGGAAACCAGCAACAAACAATGGAAGCCAGTAAGCTTATATACGGAGAAACGATTGAAGAATAACATTTCAGACAGGTGAGATTAATCAGGGGAATGTTGAACAAGAGAACAGTACTGAGGAAGTGAGGAAAGGAGACTAAGAGTAATCAGAGGGAGACCATCCATCCATCCATCCATCCATCCATCCAGCGTTCCGGGCGAGAGGCGGGGTCACCCTGGACAGGTCGCCAGTCTGTCGCAGGAGAGGGAAACGAACCACAATATAAAGGAATCACAAGACTAACAGTGAATGAACACAGAAATAAACCAACAGGAAAAGCCCTAAATGATAAAATGGCTCAGAAATGATCAATAGGTACAACAGCCACGTAACGTATGACTAATGTATTCAAACTTTTTGTCTGCAGATACAACAAGCACAACTCTTGACAGACAACTGAAGATTAAACAAAATTAGATTAAATAGGAGCATCTTGAATAAACCTCCTTTGTCTAGTTCTGTGGCATGTACAATAACAAAACTGAAATATAAGAATGTTTAATGCAAGACTTATATGAGATAAAACAAAGACTTATGTTTAACAACATTATGTTGTTAGTAGCCTAGGAAAAGCAAAATTCAATACATTTATTTAAAATGCTGTGAAGTGTGATACAAGCATCAATACATGACAAATGCCTACATTTACAATGGTGAGAAATATTTCCATAAAGACCCAATTTACAGGAAGCAAAATTCTTTATGAACATTTAGTGGGGGGAAAATAAATCTGGTGATTAGAATCTGATTGGGTGTCATGGGAAAGCAGTGTCCCAAATGAGGCTGAATTAGCAGCACCAATATATTTATAGCACTGGCTGCTTGCACAAATGTGTGCAAGAAGATTACTGGACACTTGTGACAGTCGGATTGAGAATGAAATGAGTGTAACAGCGTGGGAAAGTATGACTAATGAACAGCAAGAATAGCTTGTGACTTCAAGAAGAATGGCACACAGGCAATCACATCTTTAATGAACTGAAAGAAAAGCTTTCTGTATTATATGCATTGTAGAAAAAAAACAATAATATTGTTACTAAATATAACAGAGTAACAACCTATGAATGAGCAATTGCGTTTTATTTTTAGCCATGTGGTGGAGGGGAACTCAGTGGGGTATATTTCAAATCTCAGCTAGCAAATGCTTGAGAATACTTTATTTTCCCAAACTGTGGAGCTACGAAAAACAAAGACTTTGGCAAATTATACATTTCACCTCAGATCACTCTTTATTAGTCACCTACGAAATTGTTGTGATCCCTGTTTAGTTTGCGTGTCATGTTGTGGCGATCACCCTCAAAAAGTGGAGCCTATTGATCACCTACTGCCTTACCTCCAATCAGTGTACTAGAACACTGTGGCCTTCAGGTTTGATCTTCCCCACTTGAAAACAACCCATTCATTAAAAAAAAGAAGATAGATTATGAGACTAACTTGTTGAACATTCTGATAAAGCCAGATTTTGACTACATATTGATGTCAGCCCTCCTAGTGGTGATAACAATCTGCATAAAATACGTTCTTAGGCCACTGAGTCATCATTAACTGGGTAGTCTTTGCTATTTTTGTCATTGCATCTTAAATCTCGATCTTTTATGGCAAATCAAGACATTTGCTGCTTAAAACCTACACACAGCAAGGTAGATGTGTAAATAAAAAAAAGACTGAGAAATGTGTCCTTTAATTTTTTTCGGGTAGAAAAATGTAGGTTCTTCACTGAATGTCAAAAAAAAAAAAAAAGAAATGGCAGCATCTGACTTAAACACTACAAAGAAAACTATTGTTTAAACTCATTCTTAGCAGTACAGAGAGGAATTTCTATGAATGAGATTCTGTTTTTTCTTTTTTTTTTTCATTCTTCTGCATGGCTGACAAAAAGCTTTCTTTACCACCACAGGCTGTTTTGACAAGTTTCTCTGAAATAATTTGAATATATTTTTGAAATTCCATTGGAAACCTCATTTTCCAAAGACGTCGTGTCAGGGTACTGCCAAGCTGGACTTTAGGGAAAGGTATCACACAGATACTATTTTTCTGTTTGGATATTAAAATTATTCTTTTTGGAAGAGGGATCCTACTCCACAAAAAGACACATTCTATGTTTGAAGACTTCACAGAGTGTAAACATCACATTTCCTCAAAGCTCAACATAAAAAACAGTTTCAGTTCTTCTGTCTATAGTCCAGAACGGTCAAAAAAGGAAAAATAAAACTCGGGAATCAAAGTGCACATTATCAGCAAATGCATTTAAAAAAAGAATAGTTGATCATTTTAATTCATTAGCTTATACACTCACCGTTTCCACAGTACATTGATAAATGCATGCGTTGCAAAATAATTGGTGTCTTTGGCCCATGACCTCGTTGCAGTGTAACATTGTGGACTGAGCTGGGGAAGCCATTGCAAAGTATAGCTTGAAGCAATTATTTTTAGTATAGTGAAAACAGTTAATCTACCTAAAAAGGTAAATTTAAAAAAATATATATATTTATATATATATAATTATTAGTATTGTAAATATTCTTACAATTACTACCTTCATTTTGAGACTCGTGATATAAAGCAGGTAGAAATAATAATAAAGAAAATAAATCAATATTTAACAATTGAGTTACTGCACAATTACAATTACATTGAAATATACTGTAGGATTTAAAATCTAACAATTTTGTGATTATATGCTTTCTGCTTAATGCAATAAGTTCGACTCATTTGCAGATCAGCTAATGAGAAGAATATAACACCACGATAAACTATTCCATGCCGTAAAGGCTTCAGAAATGTTATTCCCTTAATGTTTGCAGTAGTTGTTAATGTAATCACCAAACAGCATTTGGTCAGGCTTTTTCTGCCAAAGTCAAGTTCACCCAGGCAATGAGACCAGTTAAATGTTTAAGCCAAATCCTGCAATCTCTCATTTTTAAGGGCTTTTCAATGACACAATGTTTGCACAACAGATTTACTGAGCATGTGGGTGTAATTTTCCACAGAGATTACAATAAAGCAAGTTGTGCATGGTAATTCTGATGAAGGGTTTTTATTTTTGAAAGACAGTGCTCTCTTGACAGCCCCGATCTCATGCGAGTGGAACAAAGTAATCTCAGCTGTAAATAGAATGACTTTGTGTCCTTTAAGAAAAACAAAGTTGTATTTATACAAAATGAGACTTTTAACTTTTATTCAGCACTGCAATAAGCCAGAAGCTTTGTGCTGTTATTGAGCATGTTTTATCAGATACAGGTGATGGAGGTTGTTTGACTAATTACATGATTACAAATTATGCAAGCCTTCCAAATGGGGGTTGAGACACTTCACCTATGCTGCATTAGTGCTGTTTTTTTTCTGTAAACATCCTAATGAAATGGAGTAAGTGGTTTAAAAACGCTTTTTGTCCTACAGGCAGGGATGGAAGTAATAATATTGGGCTTCCACTTCACTTGCTATAATCCCACTGTCGATATGTGTTACAGATCAGTTTCAAGATGAAATCATTGAAGGCCGTTGGAATCGTAGGCTCCCTGCAGCGTGCTGATGGGTTTACTGCTGTGGTAACAACATGACAAAAGACCTCTGAGCTGGTGTCATTTCTTTCCCCAGTGGAACTCAAGGTCAAAGCACTCCAAGAGGGAAGGGGAAGGGAGATGAAAAGGATTTAATGGTGCTTAGTGGTTTGTTTTTCCTCTTAGAATTTGTACTGAAACGGTACAGCAGGACTGTGAGAGATTGTTTTGTATTGTCTTTTTCAGTAAAAGTGTAAGCCTGCATTTTTAAGACATCACATTTGAAGATCAACTGTTTCTGTGCATAATTTTCTCATAACATTTTTAGCTAGAAATGCTGTCTAGACAGTAAAGAAACAATTTCCACAACAAAACATACATAATACAACGAGATAATTCATTTTTACTTTGGATTGAATCTACAAGTTGTAAGAAATTATTGAACAAAACTTAATGGTTTCTAAACAAAATGATTGTCATGGTAACCCCCTTTGCGTAAAACAGATAAAATGTGTTTTCAGTGCAGGAAACGCATGGTTCAGTATTAGGAAGTTTCCAAACATTACCAAGTGGCTGGATAATTATCAGCCTTCTGCTTCTGTAATCTTCCACTCTGAACACAGTTCATACACAACTGCATTAATTGGTATTTTTGTTTGCATCCATTTTCTATTGGCACTGAATCCATGCAGGGTCTCTGGAGGAGGCTGCTGTCTGACAGCAACTGATTGGTCGGGGGGGTGAGGGCCACTCTGGACAGGTTGCCAGTCAACCACAAGGCCACAGAGACACACAGGACTTATACGGTCGTGCCTTAGGGAAACTTTAAAGGAGAATCTCACCAGAAGTGCATAAATGCATTGCCAGACAACCCTAACCCCAGTCAACTGAAAGCTACAAAGGTTACGCTGAAACACAAAGAGGGGGGTAAAACTAATCTCTTCTTTCAGCATCTGTTGAGGTGTTTTTTGTGCTCCAAGAGTTTATTTCAGTTTCAGTTGAACAGTAAACTCACAAGTCATGTCTTTGTATGACGGATTCCAATTCAAACTGTTTTCTTCTTTCCTACTCCATAAGATCTTGAATAAGGAAGTGATCTTGTCAAAATTTATTTAAATTTAACAGTTTTTACACACTTGCTGGTGTTCTCTTTCCAACCAGCTGGGGTTGCTATGGAGATAAATACAGTTTACATCAGGAACAGTCATTGAATAAGAATACCACAGGAGTTTGATCTTTTTGGGCGACGGTGGGAGGAGTTTTTCCCGTAATCGGTTGGTTGCAGGTTCAATCCTTGTCATTGTGTCCTGGGGCAAGACACCTTACCCGCCTTATCCGCCACTGGTTGCTTGCCACCATCAGCGTGTGAATGTGAGGGTGAATGACTAAATGTAGAGTGAAGCGCTTTGGGGTACTCTGTACTTGATAAAGCGTTGTACAAGTACAGGCCATGTGCCATTTCATTAATGTCGGATTTTCTCCTGAAAAGGCAATGGATTTGAAACACTCATTTTTAAAAATTTTATTTTAATTTGCATGCATGAGCTGTGGGAAATAATCTTCACTCACAGTCCAATGAACAGCTTTTTCCTAAGCTTTCAACCGGAACTCTTATTTTCTCCTGACTTGTCATTGTTAATGTAAATTAATGAGTATGATTATTGTGAATAATTTAAACTCATAACAGTACGCAGCCTGGGTGATAATCGCTCAGTCCATACACATGCATACTTCAGACATACAGCATGGTGTTGCTTCTTAACATTTACTTAATTTTTACTGTGAATATATTCTTGTTTTTTTTAATAGGATAATATTTTTTGCATTATGTTAGACATTTTTTCAATCAGGTTGAGATCTAGGCCATTTCATCAGTACAAAGTGTCAGGCAGAAACTTCTTCGAGATCCCTGACCTGTTTTTTGTAATATTGACCATTTTTTTCACGTCAACAGTATATTGTTTGTTCTCATTTTACACTGATAGTTTATCTTTTACTTTAGTTAACACAATGTAATTTAATTTCAATTTTGCATTGAAGGAACATGGAAGGAATTTGATGTTCTTTACGCACTATTAAGTCAAGTAATGTCATTTAAATGGCACCGTCTAATGGTGGCACATAAGAAGCGCATTATGAGCATGAAAACTGAAGTCATATCTATCACTGGAGACTCTGAGTTGTGTTCAAGGTCTTCGCCTTGGTCAGTAACTGGGGATTTGGAGGATTTATCAGCTTTACGTGCCCTTGCTCTTGACAGTTTAATTTGTACCTTTCTCCGGCCTTTACAAAAGATGTGATTGTCAAAGTGGCTTCTGGCTGCTAACCTGAAAATGGTTATTATTGAGGACGACTTCGAGGAGGAGCCGTTTTAATAATTGCGGGACTAAAAGTAGATTAGAAGATGACTGCTTTTAAGTAGGTACATCTTGAGAATTACATCATCGTTCAGCTATTAAATATTTTGTTGATGCTCAGTTAGTCATAGGTATAGCACATAAAACAAGGTGCCTTTAAATAATCATTGGGGACATACTGCAGCACATAACACTAACAAAACCTTAAGCAATAGTACTAAAAACGTCAGTGTGAACACTCGCAGCATTATAAAGATGTTTTTCTTAATTTTTCATTTTTAAAATCAAATCGTGAAGGCCTGAGGACATAAATTTGACCTCATTTTAATAATGCAGTGTGTGTCAGTCATTTTGGGCTAAGCCTTTTTTTGTGAGTCATTTTGTGGAGTGAACTGTGACACTCTAGACCAGAGGTGCCCAAAGTTGGTCCTCAAAGGCTGACATCCTGCATGTTTTAGTTCTCTCCCTGGTTTAACACACCTGCATCAAATGATGTCTCATTAGAAGTCTTAGTTCTCTCCCTGGTGTTACTATCAGGGAGAGAACTAAGACGTGCAGGATGCCAGCCATCGAGGACTGACTTTGGACACCCCTGCTCTAGACTGAACGTTTTTGCAGAACAACATTGATTGGACATGTAAGGAGTTGCCAAGGATGTCTAGGGAGAATTTTAAAACCCAAATGCAGGACAAGAGAGAAGACAGCGAGTTGTTACAAGGTGATGTGGGACCAGGCCCAGTATTATTGGAAAGTGTTTGGCAAAGTGCAGCTGAGCAGGGCTGACACGTGACAAGACACTTCCAGACCAAGGACCGGGAGCACAAATTGGGAAGAAGAGATGCTTGGAATCTAAGTGGCAGGAGGAATAATACACTGAACAATACTTTTGGAGTTATTACAAAGTTAGGCATAGTTTGAACTAATCTGGTCAGGAGTAAAAAAACTGAAGTAGTATGTCTCTACTGTGGGTAGAGAGGAGCAACTGAGCTGACATGTCCAGACAGGTATTTATCCAAAAAATGACAAACAAGCAAAACTGTCACTAACAGTAGTTTTATCTTTGTGAACACTCATGTCATCATCGTCATGACAGCTAAATCACTTTTTAACATCATTCTGTTATTCTGAATACAGTTGTTTCTTCTGCCTTGTGAGCACAAGAAATAACTTCTCTGGTGGGTTGAAGCCAACTCACCAATATTATGCTGGTAATCCACCTCTGTAATTAAACCTAACAATAACTACATGTTGAAGATGGCACATGACCGATTTTCTTTTGTATCAAATGTAGTAAATTATATCACACAGTCGTAATGAAGACTTTGACACAGAGCCCAGTCAATCATAGGAGATTCACACACACACATATCCTATTCTTATTGTTCAAATGAGTCCTGAGAATTGTAAACCACAGACCTTTGCTTTCTCAATTCTTAGCGCTATTGTCTGAAAGACTTGAAACTTGTGAATGAAAACATGATCCGTATCATCCAACAAACCCGGCTCAGGTTAGATGTTTATAGCGTAAACAGATCCTCAAGAGGTTTCATTTTGATTTGGGGATCTTTACCTCTTGAGCCATTTATTTCCACGATGTCTTGGTCTCAGTGTCTGACCAAAAACTGCCATTTCCAAAAAAAAGAAAACAAAAATAATATGATAATAAATATGCTGGGGGGAATTAACTGAAGCTTTCAAACGTACAAGTAGTGTATCAGCTGTGAAGCATGATGGTGGCTACATCATCCAGCCTTTAGCTCTCAGTTGTGCATTTGAATGAAAAAAGTAAATGATATATAAAGTGGATGCCTGATTCTTAATTCTTCCACTTTATCTCAGATCAGCAGATGGATTGGATGTTCCAACAAGAGCAGAACTATAATGGATGAAACAACTTCATATTGAGCTTTATGAAAGCGATAAGCTTGTGCTTGGTCAGATTATGTCCTATTAGAATCATATCAGAAGCTACAGTTAGCTTGTGGTTTAGATATATCTTTGCTGAGGGATTTTTAGCCAATCCAAATCAAACTTGTGGACCAAATTGTTGTTTTGGTGTGTGTTGTATATCCATTCTGCCCTAAAAAGAAAAGTGGATTTGAATAGTAAAAAGGTCAAAATAAGTATGATTACATTAAAATCAGTGGATAAACATGCTTATTGTGACCACAGCTGAAGCAGCTCAACTTAACAAACTGACCTGTTTCCAGGCATCCAATTTGAAGATTCTCGAGCCATACAGTGTCTCCAAATTCCATTAAAAATGTAATAATTTATAGATCTTAAATTTAAATCCTACAAATCTAATTTTACTTCTAAGCTTGCCACAACATCAACATTTAGGAAATAAATCCCACTTTTACATTTCAGCATGAATCCTCAAGTAAATTTGATGATTTTAGTAAATTTTTGATGCCATGTTTGCAATTCTGCTGTCCTTGTCTAACGAGTTCTTCAAACTATTCCTGCTTTTTCACAGAACACATTGTGGTCTACTAAGCCTGAGGGCCTTTTTAATTAGAAGTGCGTAGTTCTTTTTTTTCCATACGGGTTGGATTGTTAAATAAGTTGGTCTTAAAAAGAAGACTAGTCTTTGATCACTTCTCTTACGATAAACTAATAGTCCTTTTTTGACATCCTTCTTTCGAAACTGCAGGTTACAGGCAGAAACGCTTTGTTATTCACTTTGAAAAAAAGAAAAACTGCCATTCTTTTCTCTTTGTGCCAAAAGGGCTTTTAAAAGTCCTTGATTTGTTCGTTATAATGGCCCAAATTGCCAAATTAAAATTTAATTCCCATCTTCTGGATTGACAGCCAGGTGATGTGAGATGGTTAATTCCTCTCCCACATGTGATTCTCTGTCAAATCTCATTTGTCACAATGGAAAAACTCTTCACTCACATCCAAAGCTTACAGAAACTACATCCATAAGAGACAAAATATAATGATGCTATTCTCTAGTTGGATTTTGCTAGTTCTTGGACAAACAACCAAAAACAAATTTTAGGGCTTTCAACCCATTTCTTCTGTCTAAATTACATTCAAAAAACAAAATTTATAAGAACATTTGTTCACACAATCCTGCAGTCAGCTGGTTTACCTATCCATTTTTATTCATTTACCTTGTTTGTGTTGTGTCATATTTACCAGTTTATCCTTGACAGTCCTATGTTGTAAACAAAAGTAACTTTGCATGAATTTCTTTTTCCAGATTTAAAAGTATGTAAACATGTTTAATCAGAAAATATATATATAAAACAGGAATAACATTTTAAAATGACTAAATTACTAAAGTCTTGGAGCCTTCACTCTCCAATTTAAGTCTATGCATGCATTTAGTTTATGCATGCATGTTTATGGCTTTATCTTTGTAAAAATAATAAAAAATAGGATGAAGCCACCTCTCAACCTATATCCTGAAAAGCTCATTCTACACTGTTATGATGGCTCCACAGCAGTGAGGTGATCTGCACCCAAATTTAACTCCAGTTAACAAAAGTTCAACATTTTATATAGCACTTTAATCGAGGCATTAGCTCTATATATTCTCCGGCGTAGGAGCTGCTTCTCATGACATTGAAGAAGTACTGACTTCAGGATAGATTCATTGCTGTAGTGACTAAAAGGTCAGTGGTTTCCTACAGGTACAAGGCTGCAGTTGATAGCCGTGTTACAGAGCCATCCACATTTATTGCTCCCATGGAAACAAGATGTAAAATATTGGAGCTAACATTTTTGTGCAACATTATCTCACACAGAAATCCTTCTTAAAAACACAACCTTAATTTTAGTACCATTATTCATCACAAAGTAGCTCCTATCTGATATTATTAGACTGATGCCACAAGTAATTAACATCCCTACGTCATATGAAACGGATGTCACAAACATTTTAATAGATATTGTGCTTTAAGATTATGTTGTTTATTCATGAGAAAACATCTGAGAGTTTTGTCCCAGCTGGTGCTGTAATCTAAATTAATTCACAGCTAAATCTAAACAGGAGACCACGTGTCAACATCTGTTCTTAAAAATGTATTCCACGTTTTTCAATACCATGTTTCTGGTAGTGTGAATTCAACAGAAGTATCTTCCCTGCTGCTTTTAGAACTGTACGTCCCATCAAATTTTGAAGGAGGATGCAGAAGTGTTGTTAAAGATTGCAGGTTATTTAAGGGCATCCAGGAGATTGCTTTCAGTTTGTCATCCAGCATGAGGCACATGCAGAACAAATCTGAGCGTGACAGTTGCATTCCTACCGAGCATCTCCAGGGGTTTGCTGTATTTTCCCGTCGATTGTATGTAGGGCAGTGTGTTATCATGCTGACCATCTGTTCGTGATCTGTTTGTTGTGAATGTTTTAAAAATAAAATCCATGTCAACAAATTCAACCCCTCTGAGCTCACTCAGCACTTTACAGCCAGAATGCATTAAGAACTGCTGATGAAATACCCAGAAGTAGGAAGCTAGGTTTACATCCAAGACGTCAACAGTGCAATATTTGCTATTGATTTTATGGATTACAATTAATCATGAAGCTGCTGTTTGTTCCAAAAGCTTATTTTGTATTTCATTGCCTGCTGCTGAATCCAATTAAATATGATTTCATATCTAGCGTGGAACTGATTGAAGCACTTCATTATTTTTGATTAAAAAAAGAGCCATTAATGTCTGAAACACCAGTAGGTCATGTTTAGCAATTTTCTTTTTTATTTTGGCATTTTCTAATTTACTTATGGAAGGTGATTGATGTTTCGTCTACTACATTTATGCAATGTGATTGTCATCAAGCTTGGCTTTGAGAAATGGGGATCAGAATGAAAGACATTAGATGGGCTGTAGAACAGAGGAAAAGGTGGGGAAAAAAACCCTAAAAATGCAAGAGTAGTTAATAACAGACCAGTCTGGAGAGCAAAAAGCAGAGCGGACAGAAAATGAATGGAGGACACGAAGGAGAAAAGTGATTGAATATCAAGTGTGCGCAGACAAGGACAAGAGAGCAAGGCAAAGACCACAAGGCGGGCAAGGGCGCGAGCAAGCGATAACGAGGAGCCCTATTTAAATGTCAGGTTCCCTCAGGTAACTAACATTGTGAAATGACCTCAGTTTCACGCAATAAAGTCTAACAGAGTGATACGGGATTATAAATACACTCTGAAGCAGTACATCTTCAAATGTCACATACAGTGTGCTTTTATTCAAAGGCTTGTCTTCACTGACCCACATACTTTATGTCTTCTCTCTTACTGCCTTGGGTGGTTAAGAGAACAAAAAAAAAAACAGGAAATAGTTTTGGAGGATTGAAGAATAATTTCATAGCTATTCAAACTGTATAATCAAACTTAACTAAATTCTTTGTACCACCACAGCAGGTCGGCTTTATATTACAGGGTCAGATATACATTTTTACATAACATTCAGTGGTTGCAAACAGGTAAAGCAATTATTCTAATAGAAACCTATATTCTCTAACAGCTAAAAGAAATCAGAAGGTATTTTCTGAGCTATATTATCAGAAAGAACCTTCAGTGTAATATCAAGAGGTAAAGTAGGAAATGGAAATGTTTACAAACCTCCACATAACCCAACAGGCAGCATGTTTGCTATCTTTAAATTGCAGGAAAGGTACACTCAAACTTATTCACATTAAGTTTATAGATTTGATGTTTTAGTTGAGAAATATAATCCAAGATATTAATGTACAACACCAGAGCTAAATGAAGAAACCCTTCAAATATGGGTGTGGGCATAAAAAAACAAGATATTAACAAAAATAATTAATTGCAGACTTTATGTTTGTTGTCTTTACAATTTCTAGTTACCTTAAGTAGAGAGTTGTATCTGTTAAAAATATAATATGCAAGTATATATGGACAAGGGGGCAAGGGAAGCTTTCTCCGTTCCCCTCACCATTGTGTTCAGGGCAAGAGCTTCATGGTTTTTATAGCCAAGAGAAGCTTTTCCCTTTTCTTGCTCTTTTCCCTATGTGTAGACCATAGGTCTTCAAATCCTGGCCATAGGGCCTGGATGTCATGCAACTTTTAGATCTGTCATAAACATCTAATTGACCTCATTACTTGATTCAGTTGTGCTGAAGCAGAGGCATGTAAACGTTGCTGGACACTGTCCCTCTAGGTCAGATCTCTAGAATAGATGCATTTCTCCTTAGGATTTTTTCAATTTCTATATGATATGTACGTCTGTTCAGATCTGTTCAAAGAGTGTTGCCCTGTTTAATGGCTTCAGTTTTGACTGAACAAATGTACAGATGGATGGTTCTAGACAGCTAAATGGGTTTGAACTGAAAATGTAATGATGTTTTTCTATAATCAAGGTTATTTTCTGTTTGTTTTCCTATAAATACATTGAAGTATTTCCTGGACAATATCTGTGTTAAAAAGGCTTACCTGCTCATTAAACAGAAATAACCATTTTATGTCTTGCATCATTTCATTTTTCTGAACATTGGCATGCAGGTCTTCATTTCTGACATGTCCTTATGAACCACACAGTTATACTGCATATTGATTTAGCCATCAATCGTTAGCATCCATATCTGGTTTTCTGTGAAGCATAGTATTTAAATGTTCCTGAATCAAGTTTTTTTTTATAGATGAACTGAAGGTCTCAACTAAAATAGTCTAAGGGTGGGTAAACATAATTATTAGCGCAATTAATTAAAAAGTGAGCTGCAGTAGAGTGATCCTCTCCAAGCATGACAGTTAAGTGTGTTTTCTGCAGTGCATATGGAGAGTCTGCTTTGCATAGTAATAGTATTACTGGGACCAGTCAAATCAACATGTATTTTATTAGTGGCAAATATGTGAGGTGTGCATTTGGCATCTCATAGTCTCCTGCGTTATTTACTGAATACCTTATTGTATATCTTACTTTGACACTGAAAAGCAGATATGCAGTAGTGACATTTCAAAATTAACTTTTACTTAAATGCATTTTTATTTATGAGTTTCCACTGCAGGTAGAGCAGCTCCAGAAAAGAGAGTATTTCGATTTTTATAACATTGAAATAGAAGTAGTTTGGATTCTAATTAGCACTGTCAGCATCTTTAAAGGGGAGGTATTATGAAAGATAGACTTTTTGGAGCTTTACGTCATGCTATTATGTGATTCCATCAAAACATACCTAAAGTGTTGCTTTGATTCTTTATCATTGTTTTTATAGCGTAATGTTTTGGAGTAATCTTTTTTCTAAATTCAGCTATAAAGCGTTCTTGAACAAAAAGTGAAACTTTAAGACAGTTTGTGTCTTATCTGAGCTGTTTAGTTAATGCACCGCTGCAACAAGACTTGTCCAAAGGGTTTTACGTCTCCTAGCAACAGTCAGTGGTTTGATGAACCTGGACTCTGGGACCAACTGATGCTGTACTCTTTTGATTTCCATTGCTGTAGTGAAGAGAGGCTAATGGAAGACAAGTGTTACTTCGAATAGATAGGAAGAGGAGAAAAAAATCAAAAGCAAAGAGGAAAAGGTGACTGAAAAAAAAGTTCCTGCAGACAGAGAGAGGGAATAGTGAAAAGGAAAAAAGCTTTTATCTCTTCTATTACCTCTGCTTGGCATTTTCCCTTTGAAATATACAAATAGACTAAAATAAAAGAATACAAACAGGACTGATGTGTTGAACTGACAAAAGGTTACTCTTTTGTCTTGCAATAACTGAAAATGTCTGAAAGACAAGTTTACAGACAACAAGATTATGGAATGATTTAGTCGACAAGAAAATATGTAAACGTGTCTCTGTATTTGAATCTATCTTTACTTGTGCTCATAAGTTGGTCTGTTTCACGCTATAATTACCATCTTTAAGAGCATGTGTGTTATCTGGCAGCTCCGCGACAGCAAGCACCGGCATTAATATGGCCGCCTTAGGAACTGTTTTTATCAAGTGAAGAGGCATTAAAACGCCCTTCTTGATTACAAGTGGTGAAAAGGGAGATGAAATAAGGAAATATAGAAGGTGTGGGAAAAAAATTAGATATTGAGCTTAATGGATGAAAATATTATGAGAAAGTGAAAGAATTCAGAACTCATTTTTTCAATATTAATGTATTCAAAGTTCAAAAAGTATCCCAGTAAATAGGGTGGCTTAACACTGGAGCAAATTAAAAACACATCAGGTCTCATTATCTGATTATATGCAGGAAACGTCCATAAAATATTTGCCTTGGTGTGGCGATGTACTGGGGTCATGGTGGAGCACGGTGGCAGAAGTGGGCCTCCTGCATACCCTGACTATGTATCAGGAATATGCAGGTTTATTTTCAATCACTTTGCTGCTTTCTGACACAGTCTGAGGCCCTGTCAAAACTAACCCAAATATTTTGCAAACCAGAGATTTGCCATTGTGGTTTCAGCACCCGCTTATATCTAAACTACATTTTGGTATGAAAAACTGACATTTCTAAAACCAGACGAGATCTTCGGTCTCCTTTTTCATATAACCAGTAGTGTTTTCCATTGAAGTTGTTTCCATGTTTTCTTTTCACCCCTGTCTCAGTCTTTTTCTTACAAAAACCAAAACCTGAGCATCGAAATTCAATAGCTTTTCCAGACCGATATTTTATGTTGAAGATGATTAAAGAAAAATGCACCTTATAAAGTCTATTCTGTGTAAAAGAATCACAGTATCAGTGACTTAGTGGGATTCTGTTAAAAATCTTACATTTTCTTAAGTCTTGAGAAAATTATATACAATTACAATCCTCTTATTAAGCCACCTGTTGATCTGTGGTGACAATCTTGACTGTAAAAGTTAAACCCAATGTTCAACTGGCTTTAAAATAACACAGGATCAGGTTCATGGTGTTTTCTTGTATGCAACTTTACTTATTTAAAAGACATTAATGGAACTGATTTCAATGCAAAAGCGGAACACAGCATATTGGTTGAAGTCCAAGAAACGAGGATGAAGATTTTTCAACGAGCCATTTGCATATGCAACCAATTCTCCTTACTGCCGTGATGCTGCCTTTTTATTCATGAATGTTACATTTTCTGCCAGACGGCCACAATGTCCATTAAGGTCTGTGCCACACGATTGTGTTTTGTTTACCACGTGATGTTGAACTGTGCATCATACTGTGTTTTTCTTGCTTGAAAAGCTGCCATGTAACTGCATCGTTTTGAAAAGTCATGTTTTTTGAGCTATATTTTCTGTCCACAAAGTGTCTGGGGTGTGTGTTTTCCTACTGAATTTACTTTTTATCTATATATTACATTCCATTGCATTCCAGCAATTTATGCTTTCTAAATAAAACAGGTGTGTGTGTGTAAATAAATCCAGATTTTACTCTATGAATGTGTTTTAATAATGCTGGCATTGATCATCTACAGACAGGTTTTAAATACTCCAACATGATCATTTAACAAGTGATAACATCTTAATGCCACAGTTATTTATCCAATATGTGTTCTGTGCTCTTAAATGAAAATAAAATAAAGCATGTATGTTTTATGAACTGAAAATCCTGACAGTTGAACACTGAAATACCTAAATGCCATCACAAATGTTGTCAGTGGTTTGTAATCAGAGGACAAAGTGGAATATGGTTCTTTTTCGACACAGGAAGAAACTTTAACAAAAGGATTTAGTTATTTCTGCTGGTTTTCCCATATGTCCACATTATTGAGGATTAATCTAAGTATTTTAAGTTTCTTGTTGAGAGCTGTTGTCTTGAGACAAGACTTGAACACAAGAGAACAGTCAACTTGAATGATTTTTGCTATCTGTGTTAAAGCTGAAGTGTATTTGAGTGGAGCTGAAGAAAAATGTATCTTTGTCGTAATACAAACAATTGAACCCAGTTGTACTAGTTGTCAGGTGAGAGACTTACTGGAATTAGACAAAAGCATTAGAGTTTGAAAAACAATATGGAGATGATGGAGCAGCCCGTGAATAATGTTGTTAACTAATTTCTTTTTCTGCTTCCTTTAGGTATGTGTCCCGGTTATCAGTTGATAAGTTCTGTAAACTATCGTCAAGGAAGTTATGCACCTGCTACCAAACACAAATAAAATCCTTTATTGGGTTTCAACACTAGATGCTGTTTTCTTGTAAACTATCCTAAATCGAGGTCAGATTCAGCCATTTTAGTTGACCACAATGGACCTGGAGCCAGAAAAATTCTTGTTTTGGTTGGGATCCCAGATCCAGTTTAGAAAGTAAATACTTTTTAAACAGCTTCTTATACCCTCCATGCTTCCACTAGTTTTTTTACACACTACACTAATATTGTAAATGTCTAACTTTCTTTCATTACCAGCTTCCACACTGAAAAGTGATCAATCTTGTGTCAAGTTTTGATGGTGACTTTATTTCTTGGGAAAGCATCAGAATTTTCAGTTTCTAGTCGACCGTTCACAGATCAAACTCAGTCAACCTAAAAATTGCCAGATTCTGGACACCAGACAATTTCTAAATGCTCTGATAGTTGTTAGAGGTGCTGTGTTGTTTTTGAATTTATAGCATCTCTGTGGCCTTGTCTTACTTTTGTCTGCCTTCCCAAACACATCTGTGGTATTTTATCGCTGGAGGCAGAGTGTTCTTTTCCTCTGAGAGCTACATCAGGGCATCGCCAACAAGTCCTTCAAGAAACGTTTTAATAAATATAAATATGTTGAATTTGTTCAAAGAAAATAAAAAAGCAGTCTAGGATAGCGATGTGTCTTGCACATCACTTTGTAGTGATTCAGAAGAGCCGACTTCCATCTAGTGCCACTTTTTTCCTTTCACAACTCATCTCTGTCTCAGCAGCTCTGCTCTGCTCATGGTTCCAGAGTTTGCCTCTGTTTCTGTTATGGATCTGTTTAGTAAATTTGTTTGCAGTGTTTTGTCAATATTTGTGTTAATAAAAATTAACAGTTTCATTGAAATATTACAAGTGTAAAAACTGAACAAATAAATGAAATGGACAAGTAAAAGGCTTCTTATAAAATGCTAAATGCAAGAAGGATTTATTAACATACAAAACATTCATTTTTGACAAGACAAGTTAAAATACGAAGCTAAGATAACACAATCAAGGAAGCTTGGGCTAAAAGAACTGGGCTATCAAATAATCACTAATTATATATATATATCCATCCATCCATCCATCCATTTTCTTCCGCTTATCCGGAATCGGAACCAGAATAATTATATATATATATACATTTAATTCCTCATGTGTTTAAGCTTTGAGGTATTTCATTTTACATAACCAGACAGGTTGAGTTTTCAAAGAGTTCTGAGACCATCAGTGGAGATAAGATCAATCAGAACATTCAAACGGTCTGAAGATCAAATGCGCCAGAATAAGTAACAGTTAATCTCAGCTGACATCTACCATGTCTGTGTAATGTGATGGCTTTAAAACAAGTGTTGAGGCATCATTAACATAACTGAAGTCAAAACCTTGCAAATATACCCCTAAAATTAGATTACCTTTCTTCAATGATTTAACTGGATCTGACAGTATACGGTGTATTTCAGGTATTAATTACATACTTGATCCTTTGAAGTGATTTTTATCTAACTCTGTCTGTCTTTTAATTAGATATACATGGCTTTAATAGAATACAAATTAATTATTTTTAATACCTTGCAGGATTTCCGACCACTAATTGCTTTACACAGCAAATGTTTTGATGAACACGCACTGGGGCTGGTTAAACGACATTGTCATCTTCTACATCTTATTCATAATGCAATAGACATCTCCACTAATGCTTTCATAATATTTCTGTGACGTTTGATGCTTTAACGAGTGAAGTCATTCAACAATCCGCTGCAAATGACAGGAAAGAAAAGAACAACAATGACTGCTTCAAAAACAGTGGCTTTGCACAAATTTTACAATAATATCAACTTTGCAGCAGGAAGTAAAATGATTTAGTGGCCCTCATATTAGATACAGCAGTGAGATGCATTATAGAGTGTATGCTAGCATTTCAGGGGAGAGTGAAAAATAAATGTTAAAAGTGCTGACGCTTTGGTTGGTTTGAAAAACGGCTCTGCAGCATGTTGGCTAAAACTCACCTGCTTTCTCAGTTTCATCTTAATTGTTGTTACACATAGCTTAGCTAAAATATATTATACACCTGACTTATGTAATTATTGTTGGGATATATATTTTGCGGGCTGCAGGGAGGCACTAATCAGTAGTAATGACATTATGGGATCAAATTCTGGTTTTGGGTCTTTCTGTTCTTCCCCAGCATGTGTTGTTTTTTCTCCTGGTGGTCCAGCTTCCTGCCACAGCCCAAAGACAAAATGGTTAATTCTCCTTCCCCAGTAGTGTCTCGGTGACTACTATCGCACGTAACCTTGCAACTCTTGACAATGGATAGATGTTGAAAGTCAAGATGCACTGATAGAAATAAAATGGCTAATGTGAAAAGCATTTACTGAAAAAATGGCAGCTAAAAGGATTAATTGTTCTGTTTATAGCCTTTATGTCGACAGGCTGTTGTAACAGACAATAGGGAAACCTTGGCCTGCGGTTTGATACCAGTAAACATTGTGGAACTCTGGGGAAGGAGAGAGAAACCTTAGTATCCATAAGTACGATGGTAGGCATGTTAACAACTCTGAGACAAGCTTTGATCTGATGAAAGACATGAATACACAAACCATACATGCCTTTACTGAGCTGTGTAAACGTTCCTGTCTTTTTTTTCATCGTTGTAAGGCTTTCTTTGATGTTCAGCTTCCTTAAAAATATGTTAGGATCTAATTATACTTTTTTTTTACTTTTTGTAAAGTGCTAAACGTTTCTGTTGTCTCTGAAACAGAAACAAATGTAGTTGTTTATCATGGTCTGGCAGTCAACACAACAGAAAATATAAATCATTTATATGTTTCGACTTACAGCTCAGTATCAAATGACCAAAGTACTGATAGCCCAGTTGTTGGGCACCTTCAGTTCAAATAT
>CAEGAF010156318.1:0-12516 GCA_903067075.1 Micropoecilia bifurca
CTGGTTCTGCTGTTGAACCGCTGCTCCGCTACAGATATTTAATATTTAGTAATATTTGATATTTAGTAATATTTGAGAGTCGGAGCCGCTTCTGCTCCGCTAGTGACTCTTACACCGAACCTGTTTAAAGCTGCAGCACCTAACAAAAAAAATACATTTTACATACGTATTAAAACTTTATCTGTCCTAACATGAATACAACACCTATTCATACCCACCTATTCGTCATGGCTTCACTATACTAGATGTTACTTCATAAGGGATCACTAATAATTGGAGCTGAAAAGTCTGCAAACCGTTTGATTATAACTAGCTGTGAGGCTACAGTAAAATGATCCATTTTTATTCACACTATGAATAAAGTGTGTTGTATTACATATTGTGTTGCTACAATTGTTCTATTGATTAAAGCTTTACACGTGTTCTTGACCTATGTAATTTGAAAGCATCTGTCAAATTTTTATTTACGGTAAATATAGTGTTAGAGAACCCCAAACAGTTGCAAGTGAACTCTTTAAAACAAACAACAATGAAAATGACAACTTCATTATTTCCTTTTTAACCTCTCACTTTTCCTCACTCTAGTTAACTTTACTTGTCATTGGGTGCATCTTCACTGTGTCCATCATGAGGCCATACATCTTTATATCTGCAATCCCACTGGCTGTTATCTTTGTGGTCATCAGGAAGTACTTCTTACGAACAGGACAACAACTCAAACAGCTAGAGGCTGAAGGTAAAAAAAGAAGACTCAATTCTGTTCATGTTTGCAGGTGGTGTCCAAAGGAGATGTCTTGAAATTCCAAAAACAGGTTGTATTAGCCATAGGACAAAGGGCAGCACATCAGCCAACATGTTTTCTGACTCTTCCTTATAGCAGATTTTGAGGATGTACTCCAGTTTTATTTAATGAAAAAAGGCATCTGGGTTTCATTCTCAAGAGCGTTCTAGGTTACAGACTCAAGCCAAGAAGTAAAATACAAGATGATCAATTCCTTCTTTATATTCCTGTAGGACAGCTCATACCAACTGGTCTATGATCAAGGTCCAGTTTAAATCATGGCTTGAAATCTGGGTTGAAGACAACAAGGAAACAAAGTAATTTCTTAAGATTCTCAGAAGGTTGTTGACATTTTTCAGACCACGGACCAGTCAAAGGATCAGGGGAGATCACCTAAGTGCTTTCTTGTTAAAGGAGCCTAAAAGTCAAGAAAGATCTTTGCACCCATAGGACACACTTCCCCCCACCAATGTTTTGCAAAAGAAAATGTACTACATTTGAATTTTGTTAGATTAGGTTTCAGCGAGTACCCTAAAAAGTGCTTGAAAACCTCCCACCAAGTATCAAGATAGGTAACCCAATCACTGGAGTACACAAGGTCTTCTAGATATTCTCTGCCCTTTTCCCACAACTTTGTTTACAAAACTTTAGGATGTAGATGGAGAGCCTGAGTCAGAGACTACACCAAGGTACATCAAGCTAATTTTTTTATGTAGAATTGTAGAATTAGTAAAAACAATGTCTAGAGACTTCACACCTCAGTTGGGATCAAAAAGACAGTGGAATGAGTTTCAGAAAATCATCAGCCATGTCAAACTGACATGTGAGACAAACCCATTAGACTTAATCTCACTGTTGTTGCACCATGACACTATCTTTGCACATGATCAGGTTTCTTGATTACTGTATGAAATAGCAGAGTCAAAAGGTGTTTTAGCCATTAGGTTGACAGGCTCCTCACTTACCTAAAGTGGATCATTTTCATCCTCATTTGAACAGTAACATTTCATCATATTAGTTTAACACACTCTAGTCTTGTACCAGTGAGATTGAGGGGTCTCAACAACATATATTAACAAGAAAAATACTGAAGAAATTTAAACTGGGCTTGCCAAAGTATACCTGTTGGTTGGAATCAAGTGTTCTGATGCTAAAAATTAGCATCAATGCTAAAGTTGGTAATTTACAGTTGGTAAATTTTGCAAAAAGTAAAAGTCTGATATTTACTTTGAGGCACTTGGTTACTAGAAAATGCACTCATCTCTTTGATGATTAACAAATGTTGTTCAAAAAACAAAGTTTCTTTTGCTCTTTTGAAATACAACTTATCTTACACTATTTAACAAGAATTGTGCAGTTAGTGAATTTTGCAGAAAAGTGGAAATGGTTTTTTTTGGGTCATTGGTGGTAAATATTTTGCTTAAAAAAACAGACATTTAACACAAAAGTGAAAATCTGGTGGAAAAGTGGTGGTTTGTTACCAAGAGAAAATGCTCATTTCTTAACACCAAATTAATAACAAGTAAAAAAAATGTCTGAAGAAATTTAAACGGGACCTGCCAAAGTGTGTCAGTTGGACCCAAATCAGCAACAATGCTAAGCGTAGCTAACCTGTGCTCAATACTATGTGGAGAATTACAACCATGTTGATTATTTATTCCATTCAGTATGTTAAATTGAGACAAAATCCTTATGTTGGCCTTAACACTGATAGTGGCATGTTGTCTTACTTTTGACTTGCTCAATTCTACGGGCAGTGCTCTTAGTCTCAAAGCCCTAAACCCAGTCTTTGATTTTAATTAGTTCTACTCCATCAAAGAAGACCCTTTCAAGTTGTTCAGTTAAAATCGCTGATAGAGGAGCAGGAGGAATGATCAGATTTGGTTTGCCAGAAACTTGACAAACATGCCAGGTACAGCGGTAATGTGCAAGATCAGATTTGAGTTCTGTCCAGAATAAGTGTTTGAAGACTGTTAGAAATTTTTTCTTGTGCCCAGGTCCCTGGACAGTGGATAATCACATGCTAAAAATAGTACATATAAGCAAAACACTTTTGCCACAATAAACTGCTCTATAGTCTTCCTCCAACTTATCACAAACTCGGCAACACAGCAACATGATCTCAACAATATGCTGCTTTTTCGTTCCTTTGGGTAAGAACATTTTAAGTATCCAATAATTATCCTCTTTAAGCTGACAGGTTTATGAAGGAGATTGAAAAAAAGTTTTTTTAGGTGTACCTTTAATGTCAACCCCAGATCTAGCAGTTTCCAGGCAATGTTTTGTTGCAGTGAATGAGTCAGACAATTGACGACGGTACTGCTTTGATTAGGGTCCAAGCAGGGAAACTATCAGATGACAATTGTTTTGTTGAGACACAGGCTTGTGTGGATTTGTCCAGTCCTCTGGTCACAGGACCAGCAGAAAGGTGTTGACAGCAACGCCTTTCTGCTGGCTGTCATGCCCAGTCAACACTTTTATGGGCAAAGTAATAATCCATCAACAAGAGAAGGCTGGATATTGTGCAAAAGTATTGTTTTGTGTCAGTATTGTTTACTGACACAAAAGTCAGCAAAATCCCTTGACTTACAGACTGAGAACCTTGGTCTGCATAAAAATGAGAAAATATTGGGAATCTCTAAAAGGAAAAAAAGAGTTTTCAGCTACTGCATTCACTCCAAAGAACTAAGGTGGGTTTGCTTTCAATTGGCTTGTGGTAAAGTGGTACATTTCTGACTTAGCCAAAAAACGGTATCCCTTTATGCACTACACAGTTCATAGTGGATCTCTAAAAAAGCAATTTTAATGTCAATGTTTGGAAAAGACCCAATTAGATTCTAAAAAACAGTTTAAGACAAACGTATGTACATGAGACATCTAAGTAAGTTTCTGCTGTTGGATGTTCTGGGACGAAAAAACAGGTCACTGGACCACTGCAGATGCCACTGTGTTTGTTGGACTTCCCTGCTGTGTTCTCGGTTCTGTCACATAGTGCGTGCTTTAGTGGTGACGGCAAGGTCTTTCCGAAGCGCACTGGGGTCACAGTGATGAGCCGAGCTGGGATTTCCTCCAGCTATATCCTGGAGTTGTTCTTTCTCCTGCTTTATGCAACATATCAGACAAAAATGCAGTGGAAACATAAAGTATTAGTCAGCTTCAATGAACTACATTCCTTGGTTTTTGCCCATAGCTTAGGGATAGTGTCGTTTATTCCTATTGTTTCCAGTGTTGTTTTGGTGTCTGTCGAGATCACTCTTGAAAAACAGAGAGAGACAGACAGACGCACAGCAGAAATCAGGCTGCTGGGGCTTGGGGACATTCTGAATGAAGGACCCTAAGGTGGATTAGAATCTGAACTGCTATTTACTTCTACACAGATAATTAATAAATCATTATATTTTATTAATATTACACAATCCATTCCAGATGTTTAAGATGTACAGATGTACCAACAGGAATTTTGGAACCAATTTCAGATCTCCAATTTTTGTCAAGCCTTGGGTTTGGGATATCAGTCAGTTATTATGAACATATTATTTTGGCTACTTTGCCCATTGCGTTGGGCGATGAAGGTGAATCATTGTCTCTTTAAGGACAATGATACACTGCGTCTAGATGAGGGCATCTCATTGGATAATTTCTGCATGGATGGTTTGTTTCAACTTACCAGTTATTTCATCCTTACTGATGCAGTTAGTAATTTTTCATTTCATTTTCATGCAATCATGTTAGAAGTCTCGATCTGTGATCATGATAAAGAGGTTAGTCTGTTTAAGAAAGGTCAAATTATGAATCAAGCCAAGAAAACAGTTGAGATTGCTAAAATAACTAAAAGTGAGAACATCCAACAGAGCTGGAAGGAGAGTCAGAAAGCCTCACCTGTGTAGAAGAAATGTTTTTTAGGGGAAAATGGATAGACTTTGATTTGTGATCTCTTAAACATTTGGTAAAATGAAAGGCTAAAAAACAACAACACAAAACCTTATCTTTAGTTGTGAAATTAAGAGCACATTTACACTTGTAATACGAAAGGAATTTAAGGGCTGAGGAGTAAAATAATATGGATTTCTGCTGATAAAAATATAGATTTCTGCTGATATTTTTAATCATGTCAGTTTTGGTCCTCCATAATAAAATGTGTATCCCTTTAAGCAAACCACTAAACAGTGAGGCTAAATTAAAACAAATCTTTAATTTGCTGAGCACCATGAATATTGGACAAAAAAAACAGGATTAGAAATATTTCATTCCACCATCAAACATTTTTATTAGCAGCAGTGTGAGAGTGTGTTAGAGCTGTTGCTATAAAACTTTTTTCTAATATGTAAAATATTAGCACAACACTGTTTAAATATCTTTCTAAAAAAAAGACTAAATTATCAGAGTTGGGCTATACAATTTTCTGCAGTATCCCTTATTTTTGTCATGAGCATTCAAAATCAAAATAAGTGCATTGTCTATGTCTGCTGTCTTTGATTTCATTTTCAAATACTGTAGCCATTTCTGGTAAAGAGCCAATTTCTTTTTGTATTTCTAACTAATTAAGTGTGCCTTTAAATGGAAAACCAACTCAGCAGACTGAAATCATTGTAGCTGCCATGAGTTGTATTCATTCCTTTAAAAATGTTTTTTCTTTCCTGCAGCTCGTAGTCCCATCTTCTCTCACCTCATCATTTCACTGAAGGGTTTATGGACAATTCGAGCTTTTGGACGTCAGACTTACTTTGAGACTCTATTCCACAAAGCTCTGAACACCCACACATCCACCTGGTTCCACTACCTGTCCTCGCTGAGATGGTTCCTGTTCCGCTGCGATGTGATCTTTGTGTTGTTTTTCACCGTTGCTGCCTTCATTGCCGTAGGAACCAACCGTGAGTAATAGAAAGACTAAATCCTTCAAGATTTTCAAGTGCAAATTAAGAATGAACTTCAAGAGTCTCATTTCACATATGATCTTACAGCTGGTTCTAGTGTCCTATATTGAAAGCAACATTACTCCTACATTTCTGTAAATTGTCTCTGGTATTTAATTATAAAGGAATAAATTCACAGATAAATTCAGCACCAGTTTAAAGCAACTAAAAATATTTTAATTCAGATTTCAATCCAGCTACATACAATTGGGAATAGTGTAATTGCATCCACTTCTGTATAGTTTAATTGAGTCTGATAATGATTCAATTGCATCAAATGTGCTCAATTTCATGCTGCAGGACCCAGTTATTGTCAACAGACTGCATTAAATCCCTTTGATTCAGTCCACCACCCTAGGTACTCGATTGCAATCAGATGGTTTCAAATTGATGACATCTGGTTGAACTCCATGAGAGAGCTGCAAACTATTGTTGGTCATATGTCACCACGAATCTACAAAATAAATACTAGGGCTAGTTTGCAATGACAGAGACATAATACTAAGTGTTTCACTCCTTTGACATTTTGCACTTTTGGTCTTTTCGTACCTGACTTACTAGGTAAAAACAGAAGCGGTCTGCCAACTGGAAGTTTCATATCAATCATGCATTAGTTAATGTAGCATCCCTGCTATACTGGCTAATATAGCTTGGATGCTATATCGGCTAATTTATCATTTCTGCTGTAGTGGCTGATGTAGCATCAGAATTATCATAGGTTTTGATAAATAGAAAAAGTAATATATCGCTAACATAGCAGAAATGCTACATTAGCTAAGAGGTTAGCTTCACTAGCTAACATAGAAGACATGCAGAGTTAGCACTCTTCTTTGATATCTGAACTGAAGCAAGTTTTTATGACTTAGTCTAATGCAAAAAAGTTCTTGTTTTCTGACTGACTCATACCAGTTATTTTGGTTAAAATTTGGGATTGTAATGTCGTGTTAAACCTCATTTGCTTCAGTGGTGTAGAGATTGGGTTTGTTATATGATGCATCTACATCCAATCCTAACAAGTGACTTTAATGGGCTGAGCGTAACAAATAAAAATATAGGATCAGCCAAACAAAACAGATCTTTTGACGAAAACTGCTGGAATGCAAAAGGGAGCATGTTTAATTAAATGAATGGGAAACGCAAACACAATAAAAAACATGCTGCTGCGTCACTGCTTGTGTTTATGTTAAGTGCAGGTTTAAGGCTAATTTCACAGCTCATTAGCTTCCAATGGAGCCAGTAGGAGTGCTGTAATACATGAGTTCAGTTCTGACATCAGAGAGGTGAGCTTTTATTGGACAGTGCTGATGACATTGTGTGTGTGCATGTGTATCTGTGTGTGAATTTGCATGCACTTTACAGAGGACAGACCTGGAGAGATTGGCATCATTGTGGCCCTGGCCATGCTCATCCTGGGCACTTTCCAATGGGCTATCATCACCAGTATCAATGTGGACGGCCTGGTAAGCAGCCATAATCACAGTCAGTTTTATCTATCAGGACAGACAAGAAGCCATCCAGTCTGGGGAACATACAGCTCTAGTCCTTTAACACTGGATGCTACCAGTGTTAGACTAGAGTTGTCCTTTAACAGCTCTAGTTAAAGGACAAGTCATTGTGATACACAACTCTAGTTGTGTATCACAATGACAATGTGTATCACAATGACATAATCATTGTGTGCAGGACACACAATGATTGTGTCCTGCAATCATTGTGGCTGGCTGTGTGGATAGTCGTCTTGCGATCAGAAGGTTGTAGGTTTGATTCCATCTTCCTCCTGCCACGTGTCGATGTGTCCTTAGGCAAGGCACAAATTGCCTACAGATCGGTGTATAAATGTGTGAATGTTTGTGAGTGCAAATGGGTGAATGTGACTCTAGTGTAAAGCGCTTTGAGTGGTCAAAATGACTGGAAAAACTATAAGTTCAGTCCATTTACATGTGAATACAAAGATTATGGTTTGAGAATGTTGTATTTAAAAAGAGTGAAATAATAATTATTGGTTTTGCCACCTAGCAACTTTCATTAAACCTTTGTGATAACTGGCAATCTTTTTACATCACTCTGGAGGATTTTTGACCAACTCCCCTTTGTGGCTGAGTTGTTCTAATTTGGAAACATTGGCAGGATTTTGGTTTAAGTTTTGGTTTAAGGTTGGAGTCAAAATTTTGATTAGGATTCTCTAAAACTTGATGTTCCTTTCAGAGGTGGACTTAGTGGAGCTATTTGGTCCTGTTGAACTGAGGTTCTCTGGAGATATTTTGGTAATTGTAGCAGTTAGTAAAAAATATCTGGTTTTTTGGAAGTTAACATGTTAACATGGGTGACTTTAATCATTTAAAAACAACTCAAATGTCAAAATGTGCATTTCTGCTACTATTTTTACTATTATAAATAATAGGAGAAGTAGTAGAAGTAGTATCAAGCAAAAATGTTTCACTCTAAAATCATCATTCATCATGTCCAGTGGTGGTGTGTGTCCTCAAACCTCTCCTTCTCTCTCCTCCTCCTAGATGCGTTCAGTGGACCGAGTGTTCAAATTCATCGACTTGGCATCAGAAGAGACCTTCCAAGGAAAGCCTGGAGGAAAAGGAGGTTCTGATCTTGTCATCAACAACCCAAGCGCTTACAGATACTGGCCTAACCACGGCCAGCTGGATGTCCAGGGTCTCACCGTCAAATACACAGAAGCTGGGCGGGCCGTGCTCAATGATATCTCCTTCGCTGTGGAGGGGGGTCAGAGTGTAAGTCCTGAGTGGTGACTGGACGTCCAGATGTCCAGATATCTTTGGATTTTAATTAGTCAATCAATCAATAAGGTTTCTTTGTGTAACAGATTTAAGCAATAAGGCGGTTCAAAGTGCTTTACATCATAAAAACACAAAACTACAAAGTGATAAGACATCATACAGTCACCAAATGTAATGTAAATATTACATTTTGATGAGTGTCATTACCAAAATCATTATTACACATTAAATATGTTGGTCAATTATGTATAATTGACCAACATATTTAATGTGTTGGTCACATTAAATATGTGACCAACATATTGGTCACATATTTACACATAAATATATTACAAATATATTTATGTGTAATATATTTATTACACATAAATATATTACACATATTTATGTGTAATATGTTTATTACACATAAATATGTTTAATGTGTAACATTAAATATGTTGGTCAATTATGTATAATTGACCAACATATTTAATGTGTAATAATGATTTTGGTAATCATTATTACAACCTGTTCATTATTACAACCTGTTCAGTTGCTCCTGAACAAGTATCTATACTTGTTCAGGAGCAACTGAACAGGTTGGGTTTAGTCTAGATTTTAAGAAACTCAGTGTTTTGGATGTTTTGCATCCAAAACACTGGACGTTACCAAGTGATATTAGTTTTCTAGTTGCTGCTTTGGAGATCTGAACTTTCACCAAAATCAGCATCACTTCTTCCTATAGAGCTTTGAAAGTTGGTACACATAACAAACTCAGAGTTGGGCAAAAAAAAAAACAAAGCATGCTCGTAACACATGTCAGACATTTTGGTTCAAAGTCTTCTTTTTGATGTTTTACACGTGTTGGATTTACTCTGAAGTAATGGCTTTAGAACTGGTGAAATAAGTTTTCATTAAAGGGTGAGGATGTAACCTGTCCTCAAACTTGAATTTGCTGCCATGGAACATGAAGCTGGTCTTCCAGTTCTGAGCACCTCTGAACCTCCTGTGTGTCGACCGGACCACAGTCTGGTCCAGCCTGGTAAACCTCTGACAATGCTTAAACTGAACCCACTGATGACAGAGAGTTATGTCTTTTACTTGTGGTTTCAATTTTGACCCTGGCAATTAGCATCTATATTAGCATGGAGTGGATTATTTTGGATTGTATAGTCTTCACCAAAACTTTGCCACTAAACTAGACTTTGGTGGAATTCTCACATTAACATTTTTGCTCAACTCTATGTTGCTTCATAGCCGGTCTTAACTGAATTTGACTTAATCTCCACCAACATGGTGACCCTGCAGTAAGCACAGCGAGGGGTGTGCTTATGGCAGTGGTGACACAGATGAGAACACCGGCAAGAAACAAGGGTTAGTAGTATGGAAGCACATTTCTGCCATGAATGGAAAAGCAAAACTTTAACCAAATGTTGTAATTATGAGTTTTAAAGTCACAATTACGAGAATAAAATTACTTGTGTCTTCCAAATGCCTCCATTTGGTCTTTTGGATCTATTGCGCTGTCTGCAAAGATAGCGTCTGAGTAGGTGGAGAAGGACTTTAGAGATGATTTTACAATAAAAAAAAAAATCTTAATTTGCATATGAATTCACTTGGATTTAAGGAGAGTAAACACACTGTTGAATAAATTCTATGTAAACTGACAATTACAACTTCCTATTGGACTTTTATTTTTTCTTTCATGGCAGAAATGGGCTTCCATACGTTTAAGACGGCAGCTTTACTTTGTACTAAGACTTTAACATTTTATTCTCCTTTGATTCTACAAAGCATCTGCGGTACAGCACAGGTGAGCCAGTTCAGCAGAAATCCTGACCGGTCCGACTGTTTCTGATGGATTAGTTGATTGTTACGAGAAGAAAAGTTCAGCTTGGTTGCATTTGTCTTTAAAGAGGATCCAGTTCACGCAGTATTGGACTCTAAGCATTTATCAGTGTTAAAGTGGTCCTAACTTTACTTTTAGGATCTCTGGGGACAGAAGCCATCCATTCAGTCTATTTTTCCTCAGCATGTCTTTTAGACACTTCCCCCTTCTGATTAGAATAATAATTCTATCAACTCTTTGAGATCAGTCCAAGTTATTGATTCTCAATTCTAATTTCAAAATAAAATAGGATTTTTCCTTTCCACCTGTTACCACATCCTGCCAAGCAAGATGTTGACTTATGTAGAAATAAAAGATAAAAAAATTTAAAATAATTAAAAGAGGTGAACTGGTAGTGTAGAGTGTAATATGTTGCAAGGCAGAACCTTTTAGCCCAATGTGTAAAAGCACATTTTCTAAATGGAATGTTTTAATGTGGTGAAACAAATACAAATTTCCTCTGTTCTGTGTGCAGGTGGGTCTGCTGGGTCGGACCGGGTCTGGGAAGAGTACCTTGCTGTCCGCTCTGCTACGCCTCGCCTACACCGAAGGGGAAATGTACATCGACGGAGTTTCTTCCAACTCCATGCCCTTGCAAACATGGAGGAAGGCCTTTGGAGTGGTGCCGCAGGTACACATGTTCAAATTCAGACAGCTAAGGTTAGGCTGCTGGTCACTGAGGAAAATGAATGTTTAATATAGACAAAAATTAGATTACAAATGGGAATGAAAAAATTTTTCTTAAATTTTACTTTGCTTCATTTTTCGTGTTTTATTTTGGCAGGTTTCCAATGCAGTTTTTATGCATGTGTTATACACTTATGAAGTTTTGAATGGATGGATGAAACATTTGAGAATCAGGCAATAATGTCCTTAATAAAAGGCGGAGCAAATGGTGGTGGTCTAGAGGTGTATGTGGGGTGATGTCATGTTGTAATTACATTTATTTGCAATTATTTGTTTCTCTTGCTTTGATCTAAAAGAAAGTCTTCATTCTGACTGGGACCTTCCGGATGAACCTGGACCCGTACGGCCGTTACAGTGACGATGAGCTGTGGCGGGTGGCTGAGGAGGTGAGGCTGTTTCTAGTAAACTATAGAAAGGCAATATTAGTATTTATTATTATAGTATTATTATAATATTAGTATTAGTATTTATTTAGCTATCGCTACAAAATGTCACCATCCATTTTCTTTACATGTCGGGGTTGGGAGGGTTGCTGGAGCCTATCTCCAGCTAACGTTCCGGGCGAGAGGCAGGGTCACCCTGGACAGGTCGCCAGTCTGTCGCAGCAACAAAATGTCATTGTAGTGATAAAAGAACACAAAAAAGGAAATGTTTGTATTGTATAAGTCAGCCATGTTCCATCAGCAGCCTCCGCCCTGTGCAGTGACGTAAGCTGTGTGTGATTCCTGCAGGTTGGGTTGAAGTCTGTCATCGAGCAGTTCCCCGATAAGCTGGACTTTGAGCTGAAGGACGGCGGCAGCGTTCTGAGCAACGGCCACAAACAGCTGATGTGTCTGGCCCGCTCCATCCTCAGCAAGGCTCGCATCCTGCTGCTGGACGAGCCGTCCTCCTACCTGGACCCCATGTCAGTATCAGCACCAGGCACCAACACTCTGTATTCTGCTTTTATCATATTGTTATAACAATTAGGATTCATCACTTTTACACTGATGAATCATAATTTTTCAATAAGTCATTAAAAAATCATGTTCATAAAAAAAAGTCAAAATTCAGTGTGGTTTTAAATCCTCTTATGAACGGCTTTCCTACAGACGTTAAGACTGATTGAGGTATTTTATTTGTTGCAATATTCTGCTTATGTCCCACATGCTGCAGTACAAACTGGACTTAGAACTGAAACAATTAACTTTGAACTGCAGCAGGACTGGACATGTTTAGATCATTCATACTAACAAATATTTGATTCATCTGAAATAATGGAAGCTAGGCTAACATCACTGAGGCTAAACCTGATGCTGGCATTTAGCAGTGTGTTGTTGGCATGTTTGCCCCCATCTGGGTCAGTCACATTCAGAGTTGGCTAGTAACTACTTACATTTACTCAGTTACATTTACTTGAGTAACTTTTTTGAAAAAAAAAAAAAAAAAAAAAAAAAAAAAAAAATATGATTAATTTTAATATTATGTAATTTTTAATTTTAATTGATTAATTTTAATATTAAGCATTTATGTTAT
>CAEGAF010156322.1:0-15925 GCA_903067075.1 Micropoecilia bifurca
ACTACTGACATTAATACACCTTTCTCAACAGGCGGGGGCGCACTTTCTCACTTTCTCGGTCTATAATCCGACATTCGAGCGACTTGAATTCATTCCTCCCTCCCTGGCTCCTCCAGACCCGGGCCCCCATCGGCCTGGTTCGGGGGGGGCAACCGCCCCCCCAGGCTCCTCTATAGCCCCGCCCCTGCACTGGAACAAGAAGACATTTTAAAATATTGATGTTTTATTGCGACAAGCCACGTCTCAAATCTTTTGTAGCCTCTTAACAGGTTCTCCACCAGTTTTGCTGCTGCATAACGTATTGTGAATTTTAAACAAGATTTCAATAAAACAACATGTGGGAGTTTGTTGTTGCTGTTAGATAGACAACATGTAAACTTGAAGGAGCATAAACACCTTGGCAAGGTGCTGTAATAGTTTCCGGTCAAGCCAAAGTCATGCCAAAGCGCTACTAGAAGAGATATCGGACCTCAGGGATATTTATTCACAGCCGCCAGATAAATTACATTCACATCTAGAGATTGATCCCGGTCAGATTCCCATTTCAACATTTTTTTTCCCCCTCCACTTAATGCTTCACACAGAATTGTTACATCTGTCTCAGATGCCAAGGTCACTGGTCGAACAAGGCAATAAATATTTATAGAAGGGCTCAGAAGGAGCTTCTCGCGTTTCACCAACACTGGGCCTCGTAAAGCAGATAACTAGCACCATCAGCTGTAATGGATTTCATCAGGAATCCAAGGGCATGTTTGTCGCTTTTGATTCAGTGAGCTGGATGTAGATTAACTGCCACTCACCACGACACATCACTCTCCTCTTACCGGGCCTGACGTCACTACGGCAGGTATAAACTCAAGTCTGCCGTCGTCCGCTCCATTCTTAAAATATTTACCATAATTCACTGTGTTACAGTGGAAGCTGTTACGCCACAGCTCACTGTGTGCACACGTGAAAAAAAAAAGAAAATCCCATTACCATAGCGATCAGCTCCCACACACTGCTCGTTTATTCGAGTGTGAATGATAGCAGTCGATACGGTGTTGTTTTCTGTGTTATTTTTCCTGCATTTATTATACATACAGAAGTGATTTGATGAGGTTTTATACACGGAGTAATATTTTATAATGGTAAAAAACAAAGCATTGTTTATATGTGTTATTTTTTAATAAAACACCAATTTATAATGCCTTTATTTATGATGCTTCAGAGAGACAGCATAAAAGTATTAAAGGGGCAGTACATAGTGTATTTTTTTTTCTTTTTCGCACAATCAAGTAACTTTCTGGGTAAATACAACCAGAACAAACATGCTAGTTTTATGCTAGCGGGAGAAATGGCTCGAGGTCTTGTATCGACAAAAGAGAAATCTTACAACCGCTAAAATTGCCAACCCGCTTTTTGTTACAATTACTGATGAATGAAGTTGTCTTCTTTAGAGGCTTATGTGTTCTTTCCTTCAGTGGTTCTCGCTACAGCGCCACCACAGGCAAGGAGGGGAAAAGGTTTATTAAAGGGCTTGGTTTATTAGGCCCGAGCAGCTAAGCGCTGAGAAGGCCTATTGTAATTTAGTTTTGTAATGCTAACCATGCTACCTGCTTATATCAAATGCTAGCACCAGCTGTAATAATTAAGACTTAAGATTTTGTTTTACTACGTGGTCGTTTTTGGCAGTAAGGCTAGTGAAATATTTTCTTAAGTCTTTCTGCATTTCTCTGTAAAACTCAGAGATCGGATATTGGCCACAAGTTCTGGATCAGTCCATCTCCGCATGTAATATACCAAATAAAGCCCCCCAAATACACAGAGAGAATAAAAATAAAACGTTTAGGTAATTGTCAAGAATGTGAAATTAAATGTGTTTAAATTTAAACACAAAAAACACAAGAGAAGGAAGAAAGAACAAGCTTAGCCAGGGTAAATAACATACAATATTTTATCTCTTGTTGGTTTAAGAAACTAATTCAGTAGAAACTCTTCCTTTTGTGCTCTGCTGCTGATTTGGTAAATAAAAACTCCTGAGGTAAGATTGCACCTTCTGTCTGAATAGTTGAATTTATCCATTACTTTTGTGTGTGTTTCTTTGCCACATCTCTTGTGTCACATCTGCTTATTTGAGAAAAGGAAATATGTGCTATTAACACAATGCATAAGACCCGAGTTAAATTAAATAAACCAATGTCTCCAACCATTTCTTTATGAAATTAAATTCAGCATATTCTATTCACCAGACTGTACAAGTGACTTTGAATAAATTAGGTGTCTTGTAGCAGTTCATCACAAATATTAAACGAATATATTTGCATTTGACACAATTTCAATTGATTATTTCTGTTAATTTTGATTAATTTAGTTTTAATCTAATGAAGACACAAATGTCTATTTCTTACAAAATGTAAAGATTACATAAAATCTATGGGGTCGATATGAATTTAAAATATAATTGCGATATTTTGTGGTGATATTGTGATAATGATTACATTTGCAATGAAAAAAACAAACAAACAGTGTCTACGTAACTGAAAGGCTGTGACTGCCTGACATAGTATTTGTAAAAGCATAAACACAAATATTGTTCTTAAAAAAACATTCCCATTTGAAACGGGCTTCTTCAGCACGCCACCTTTATTGAAATAATTTGAATATTACTAAACTGCCCACAGCAACTCAATTTAATTAATATTTTGAATTCACTCATATCTACTGATGCTTTCCTAGAACAAATAGTGGTAACAAGAATAAGAATACTAAAATTTAAATTTATAGCAACAACAGTTAATCAAAATTCTCAATCAACCAAAATGATTTTTAGTGCAAACATGTTTGATGAAAAGTCTTTCCTTACCGTTTCTCATTGTGGTTAGGTTCTCTAGTTCAAAACCACCGAGGCCAATAAATATTTAGGTCATCTTTCCAGAATGTATTTTATCCAACGTAAAATATTTCCGATTTTACTCCTAATTTTCACATATTTACTCGGAGTCCCTCCATGGAACAGTAAAAGTGCACATTATAGTGGGTAACACATCAGTGGACAAACAGACTTTGCTTTAACGGCGCTTGGATTGACCTGCAGTAAATCAACAATCTTTTGTGGCTAATTCATTCCATTTCATTGCTACTCTCCAGAGATCAGGGCTTGTTTAAAGCTGGCTAAGCTCCAGACAAAATGATTAAACGGAGTGAAAGTCATGAATAATAATCGGGATAATTTTACAGAGGGTTTAAATCAACTGTCCACTTTACGGCTTAATGAACAGAGCTCTACTCAGGGGTCCCAGAAGGGAGAGCGAAGAGATGGCGCTTTAAGTTTTATGTGAGGTTGACAGGATTACACATAATCTCATAATTTGTAAAAAAAAAAAAACAAAAAAAAACAAAACAACAACAAACAAACAAAAAAAGCGGTCTAATAATTAAGGCCTGTCATGATAAATTTTGCTGGATGAGAAATTGTCCCAGAAATTATGGCGATAAAGGATAATATTGTGTTCTGGAGACCATTTTCAAGTCATATAATGGTAATGGCATAATAATGCAAGAACATATTCCCAAAGATCAATACATTTTAAATAAAAAAAAAACAATTAAACATTGGAACGAGAAGATATTTTAAATATCCAGAACCAAAAACAAATAGCAAAAACAATAAATTAAATTAAATTAAATTACGAGTCTCTCTAAATGAAACTGTCCTTCTATTAGCAATAACAGGTTGACCTTCTTAGTTCCCAAAACGTCCATGTTTCTTTGACAGGCATGTCGCCTTTCATAAAGGATCAGAATAGCAAGAATACAACATCAACTTTTTTTAACTTTGACCATTTTTGTCCACCTGGATCTCGTCTGTTATTTTGAGCATCTTGTTTATTCCTTTTGCTAAAGTTCAACCTTTATATCTTGTTCTTTACATGATTCACACTATAAAAAAGTAGCAGTATGTGTACTTTCCGAGCCACCTTTAGTCATCTTCATTAAGTTTTTTTTTTTTTTTTTAGCGTTTTCAACTACAATATTGTCTGGGCCTGTCATTGTTCCTCATGCCATAAAAGTAGAATAAGCTCAACCAGTAATTGACACACAAGTGAACTACTGATGATGCCTGATGTGATTTTTAATAAAGTGCTGTTTGTTTCCATTATATTCACCACACAACATATCTGACTCTGTGGTACACATGCCTGGCATTGTAGGGGAAAAACATGAAAACTTAATTTCTGTTGCAATAATCCAGCAGCTGTTTATGCATTATAAATTAGATAAACCTTGGACTGGAGAGCAATTATCAACTTCTTAATCACTGTCACTTAGGGGAAACATGAAGGTAAAGAACCATAAGCAGATCAGGAATAAAGCTGTGGACAACAGAGGTTGTAGTTGTAGGCTACAATTCCAAACTGACCAAGACATGGCTGCCCACCAAAACTAAGTGTGCATTCACACCGACCCTGTTTGATCCCATTTAGTCAAACTTTAGTTAGGTTGCCAAGAAAGTTTGGTTCATTTGGGGAAGTGTGAAATTGCAATCAAAGTCTGATGTGAACCAAAAATGTGAACTCTTTTCTGTCTGCAAACCCAGGTTTCACCTCAGGTTAAGTGAACTCTGGTGCTGTATGAATGCAAGTGAACCAGAGTTTGCTCCAGAAGGAGGACGTGGGATGTAGAACAGAGCATTTTGGGTAAATAAAACCAAAACAAATGTGCAAGTTAATTGCTCGAAGGATAAATGGCTGATGGTCTTCTGCCAAAGACAAAAGATAAATCCTGTAACCGCTAAAATCAGATTCTACTCCACTGCTGTTTACATTTCATGAAGTGAGTGTCTTCTTCAGAGGTTTTCATGTCTCTTTCTGCAGTAGTTCTTGGTGCATCTCCACCGCATACGGGGAGGGGGGGAGGAGGGGATCACATTGTATTGTGAAAGTTAACTGCTTCATCTGAAAATGTTACACATGTTGCAATTTTGGTCTTCAATTGAACCGAGTCTACTGGATGATCAAGTGAAGCAGACAAAGACAAAAGGCAAAACTTAAGTGGTAGAATCTCTTCACATGAAAAGTACTCTACACTCTATAGATTTAATAAAGAGTGGCTTGGAAAAAGTCAAAGGCTCTTGTAAAGTTTGCTACAAGCCATGTCAGAAACACAGCAAGTATGCATGGAGATCATCTGGTCAGAGAATACCAAAACGTTTTGCAAATTGTGCCGTGCACTGTGTATTATGCATCATGTTAAACCCACCATCCCGACATTATGGAGCCAGTGTCTTACTGTCAGTTTCTTTAGCAGGATAAGGGAAGCTGGTCAGAGTTGATGGGGGGGAAAAATGAATGGAGCTTAATTCCCAAAGACTGGAGAATGCTTCTAAACACAGAGCAACAACGGACTGGGTCGGATAAAGTCGGCGCACGCCGTTCAGATTATCAATTCAAAATATAGTTTCATTCAGCTAAATCCAATCAAAATATTCCAATTGGGGCAATTTTGCATTTTCTTTCCAAACGCCCCGATTTCTGGTAAACGTGTCTACTGCAATTCAAATTCTGGGAGAAAATAACATGTCACAGGTATTTAGTTGATATAGCTCAACAGGTAAGTAAACAGAAATCCAGCTATCACTTTATAAATTAGACTGTATTGGGGATATCGTCACCTGGTGGAGAGGGGAGAACAATCCACTCTGAAATGTAAAACCAACCCTGAGTTTAAGGTCTGGGATGAAACAAAAAAAAGGTATACAGGCAACTCAATCATCCATCTACAGTCATGGCCAAAAGTTTTGAGAATGATTCAAATGTTAATTTTTACAAAGGCTACTGCTTCAGTTTTAATAATGGCAATTTCCATATACTCCAGAATGTTATATAGAGTGATCAGACAAACACCTAGGAATTCTGACTAAGTGTAAGCATTGATTGTGCAAGAATGGACTGCTATCAGTCAGGATTTGGTGCAGAAGTTGATTGAGAGCATGACAGGGAGAATTGCAGAGGTCCTGAAGGAGAGGGGTCAACACTGCAAATATTGACTTGCTGCATTAACTCATTCTGTCAATAAAAGCTTTTGTTACTCATAATATGATTGCAATTGTATTTCTGTATGTGATAAAAACATCTGACATACACACATGAAAACCAGAGAGCAGCAGATCATGTGAAAATATAATATTTTTGTCATTCTCAAAACTTTTGGCCATGACTGTAGTAATAAGAGTCTCCATGTTAACAATCTTCAGATATGTTTACATCAAATTGATGAGAAAAAGCAGCACCATCCTTTTCTATCTCAATGGGAAAGCACCATGTTTCGTTAAGAACCTCTTTGTGTTGACATTTTGGACAGCAAATTGTTCAACAAGTAAATCAGGCAAACAAAAGGGAGCAAATTAAAGCTGCCCTTTTGGATTAAAGAAAATAAATAAATTCCATCTCCCCTTCATTTCCCCTTCATTTTGATGGAGCACGCTTTTTAAAATTTTATTTTATTTTTTTACAAACTGTCGAAGAGGCAGGAAGTCGGGCTGTTCAGGTTAACACAGCTCTGTCGGGCGACCTTGGTAATCCTGCTGAAAAATGTTCGGGTGTTGTCGTTTGCAACTACGATGGATGCCTCTCCTTTTTCACATTCACTTAATAAGCTGGACAGAAAGCAGAAAACTGTACAACTCCCCGTAAGAGTCGACGCCTGGAAAGAGCTCGACGGGAGCTTTCCTGCTCCGGCTAAATTTGCTCCGTCTTGGAAAGGGCAGCGGTGATGAATCATGTCCATTAATAAAAATAGCGAGTTCAAAGGCAAAGAATTAAATCCCACAGGCGCAGTTAAAGGTAAGACACATGCATCGTGTCCAGGAAGCCATTAACCATTCCACACATTTTCCCCTCCTGTCTGCAGTATCTGAGCGTAGCAGAGTTTGTTGTTGTTCTGTCTGACTTGTACAGTTTTGAGGCGGCTGGAGTTGGGAGGGATTAACTGGAAGGCCTTGTAGAAGGCCTCACATATGCAATGTTTTATTCACTGGCAAGTGAGGACAGATCAGCAACACTTAGGCTCTCGTTCAAAAACAAATATTTTCTGTCGTTTTTGTTTTCCACAAGATAGCAAAATTCACAAACTTCCGTCCTCAGACCTCCTTGGTCAATCGGCCCTTTTCAAATCATAAAATCAACGTACCTAATGTGATTCGTTCACTCAGACGTTAAGGAGGCTGTTCATGCTGCTAATGTGAGGTAGCAGAGTTGGTGCCAAACGTTCCTCCATCCAGACGACTGGACTGACTACTGGGAAACCTACATATCGATCCTGTGATAAATTATGTAAAAATGATTAATATATTTATGATAATAAAGTGAACTGCATTATAAAGCTTGCCTCAAACCAGTTATACTTAATGTTAGAACATGTAAATTAGGTCTTACATCTGTTTTAATCATCATTATTGACGGGTTTGATTTTTTTTCTCCCTGAAATTCTTGACATAGCTTAACAATTTTATAAAAAAATATTTTAAAATGTTATTTTACCATGCAAAATTAAATGTCTTCTTTAGGTTTAAAGTAACAGATGAGGAATTATCCTGCTAGTTATTCTAACAACATAACATATATGTATATGTTGTGTATTTTCAACTCATGGATTTTATTACAAAGGACACAGAGTGTTTTTTGTCATCTTATGCCTCAGTGGTGTTTCTTTCTCAGGGGAAAGCTTCCATTGGTGCATCTTGTGATTGTTCTGATGTCATAACGACTCCAGGAGTGATCTGGGAGAAGGAGCCGGATCGTTTTCATAACTGACAAGTGGGAAGACATTTGGGAAAACGCAAAAAAAAACAATGCTTTGGAATCAGACGACAATATTGCAAATTGAGAGAGCGCACATTAGACATGGTGCTTTAAATCATCTTTAAACTTTGAATGGATGAAGCAATTTTTCCCTAAATGCAAGATGGATATTGGGGATCTCATAAATGGTTTCAAAGTCTTTAAACAAAAAAAAAAGACAGAAATATTTTAGGGAGGGATTGAAAACTGTATTTGAATCTCCTCTTTTTTCTCTCTATTGATACAGATACAACATGGCATGTTCTTCTGACACTTTGTACGAGGAAAATGTTCTGATTTAAGGATGTTTTGTTGTGGGGTGGCAAAGAATAGTAATAGCAGAATATATGTTGGACTTTTTGACTTGCCTCCAGCAATGAAAAACCAATGTCTCCTAGTTTATGGAAATCATTCTTTCTATAGCAAGCAGCTATAATAACAAGAGCATTTGTAAAAACCTCCCTCTCTCTAGCTTCCTTACCTAAAATGCTCTATCATACATAGTCCACCTCTCATATTTACGTGACCTGAGTTTTTCCACAGTTCTTTGATCTTTTTTTTTCTGCACAGAATAATTATTAGGAAACAAAGTTTCACAAAGTTAATTCACATCCGCCCAACAGCATCCATTTCTTCTTTATGGCGCTGTGAGGTTTGCTAGGACAGGCCTCAGAAAGAAAGTCTAGGTTTGCCATCTTGCTTTGTTGTGCACCCAATTGGCTGCAACTCCTGATATAAAATAGCGCTGTGCAACGAACAAAGCAAACAAGAATAAATAAAGATCTAAAGGCAGTGCAGCTAAGGTATGTGTTTTGCCTCAGCTGCCCTCATGAATATATGTAAAGACGTTTTCTCTGAAATAACTCTGTGTGGAATGACAATGGTGCTGCAAACCACCTACACATGTATAATATGCCGGTGACTCAACGCCTTCTCTCCTGCACACAATTACTGCGATTTGTTACCTTAGCTTTCATATTCGGGCTGCATCATTCAAAATAGCACGCCCAGGAAGCTGTGGTCTCCGGAAGCGTTCTACTAATGGGAAGCGGATTAACAGGACAATAAATTAGAAAGACGACATCTGGACTGGTATTTGTTTAGGAGATCATACTCTAACTTGTCTCTTTAGAAACTGAAATATTAGAATATTTCTACCCATTCAGCATTGATAGAAATATAGATAGAAGATCCATATTGGCAGGTTTTTGAAATGACTCTTTTTCCAGACACCAAAACACATTAACTTATTACCAAAAAACCAACTGGGTGTGTTTTCTGTTTCTTTTTTCTCTCTCAGCCATTTGGGCAGTTTTTAGAAACCCAAATGGAAGCATAACAATGTGACCTGTTTATTTTGAATAAACAGGTCCATTTAAATAACTAGTTTGTGTTCTTGGGGGGGCAGGAGGAAAGGTACTGCCAAGAAAAGCAACCTTCATTTTTAAAGAAAATCTCTTCATTCAGTTCAGTTCTCTTTACTTAAAAAAAAGTATTCTTGATGGACAGCAGCTTAGCATGGACTACTTTTGACAAAACAGATTATTACTTCCATCTGCAGTCCTTTATATTTGCTGTACCACTCTGCTCCAGGAGGTCCCAGGACGGAAACCCACTGAGTCATAAATATTAATTATGTGGACGCACACAAAGAAGCCTGAGGCAAAAAAATCACAGGAGCAAAACTCCCTTAAGGTACAGAGTGTCGCCGGCAGTAATGATAACCGACTTAAAAAATAATTAACTCTGTTCCAGAATGTACACAGGAGGGACCACAGGTAGACAGGAAGCATCGTCTGAGTGTGCTCTGTAATATTTGCTAACCGAGTGCATAATAGTAGAAGCAGAGGCGTCAGCTGATGCAAACTTGAATGGAAATTCACTTATTAATTTTAATCTTCTGAGACTTTTTTTTCATAACCTCTGACTATTTTAAGATTTTTTTTTAATTATTATAAATGAGTTCTGGTCATTTAACCTCAACCTGTTAGAGTTTGGAAATATTTTTTTCCCTTTACTCTGCAAAAACTAAATCTTACCAAGTATTTTTGGTCTAGTTTTTATTACACTTCAAATAAGACAAAAACTAATTTACAAGTAACTTTTCAGCAAGATATAGGAGCTTGTTCAGAAACAATAACTTCTTACTATAGATGAAAAAGTAGATTATTTCACTTATAACATGGAGAAAATATCTTGGTTGCACAAGAAGCTGGACCAAAAATACTTGGTAAGATTGACAATTGACAATTGTTTTAGCTTGAATTAATTCATTTTGAAATATTATGGTGTTTAGTAGAGTTTAAAACTGGAGATTACAGACTAGAGCAGCACAAAGAGACAAGTGGAATTGCCGATGCAGAGGAATGGAACTGCAGTCCATCTTCTTCATCATCTGGAATAAGATGAATTGGCATCGCCAAGCAATGCGATGAATCGGCATTGCCAAGCAACGCAGGCGATGCCGATTCATCGCCTGCTTTGGACAAAAATAATAATAATTCAACACCATCTCATGAAAATAAATGCTACATAATTTACTGTAGGCTTTCAAAGTTCTGACAAGAGAGGAGCGCATAAATCTTTTATACTTGGAATGACCCTTAAAGCAGTCGTAGAAACTGGAAAACGAGGCCGGTGGCATAAATCCAGTGGCCAATAACCACTCTTCCCAGAGAGCTAAATCACCTTCCACTAAAAGGCTGTCACCTGAACAGAGATACACACTCCCAGTTCCAATGCCACAAAATAATTCACTTTTTTTGTCTCAAGGGGAAAATGTAATCTTCATTCCATCTGACAAAGCCAAAAACACAAATTTTTTTTTTACCAGAATGTGAAGATTGTTTTTTTATGTAATCCCCATTAGCTTGGCACTATGCTTTGACGGGATGCTTGCATATCAGGAAAAGACAATCCATTACCAAGAGGAGCAAATAAGAAGATGTAAGAGCGGTTTGAAGTCTTGTTTTGGTTCTGGCTGAGTCCAAACGGATCCTAAGGTCAAAAAGTGTGATTAGTTTCACGACTCATCAGTTCAGCCATTTGTACCCTGACCAACTCAGTCCCTGCATTGGCCACTGGTCCTTTCTACCTGAGGGCAGTGGTTTGGCAGAGTGGGAGCAGTGTGTGTGTGTGTGTGTGTGTGTGTGTGTGTGTGTGTGTGTGTGTGTGTGTGTGTGTGTGTGTGTGTGTGTGTATTTGGGTTGAGGGGAGAACGAAAATGTTCTCCAGCTGTGTAAAAGTGATTGTTAACCCACTGGCAAATATGATAAGGATGTTGGGAAGGACAGCAGAAGAGAAAGGACATAGTCCTCACTAAATGTTGTTCAACAAAAGGTCTGGTTTTGGCAAAGAACAACAAACTGCTTAGGAGAATTATTTAATAAAACTAGTAATTTAGATGAAAATTTGGAGCGTTTCTGATGATCAGGAAAATAGTTCAGTCAAAATTGTTGTCTAAAAGTACCGACCTGATCCATCCATCGAACCGTCCAGGGTTGCCAGATCTAACAATTTCTATCTAGCCTCAACACAGTATAAAACCCTTCCAACTCCAAACATCCAGTCCAGATCCTCAACCACTAAGGAAGCTCATGTTAATATCACCAGATACAGTCATATACAGATTATACATGCGTAATCGTATATTGACTGCATTAACAGACTTTTTAAGTTGTCCTTTTTTCTTAACCAGTGTTCTGTCAGTGGTACCTCGTCCTACCGCAGCACGGATAGGTAGCCATGTCTATCTGTCAATGCTACGTGTCTAAAACTGCTACTGTCATGTTTACAAACTGAAAACTGTAGCAGGTTGTGCTAATGTTAAATATTATCATCAGATAGCATTCTTTGAGAGACGAGACCGAAGTGGAAGTTTAGGAGTTGTGCTTAGCGTAGCAATAAAGAAAAAGAAACAACAAAACGAAACCTCCACAGGTAGGATGTGTTGATAAGAAATCGGCTGAGTAAGCAGTGTGTGACGTAGCATCGATGTGTTCATGCGCATTGCCACAAGGTAGGACAGATTCATGGGTAGCACAGATAGTTGGAACAGCGGCTCCCATTGGGACGGCAAAGGACTCCACTCTTTGAACACGATGAGATTTGTATCGTTTTAAATCATGAAGTTGCACCAGGATTTCTGAGTTACAAGACCACCGTGTAGTGACACCTGGTTGACCCACGACTAATCATTGGAGTCATGTCCGATAGATTCTAGACATTTCAAAATTAAGTGCAATACCGCAATGTTTTATTTGCAGTTTCGTGTTTTTATTTGGAAATAATTTTTCTCTGAACATTTCATGAAATGTTGTGAAAAGACAACCACATTTTAATAGCACTGGATTTCATCCCCGACAAGGACACTGACAAAGTGGGATTGGTGTCTGTCGTGCGTCTAGTGAGATCTAATAACACTCTTAAGTCAAGAGAGGACTCAGTTTCCATGAATATGCTGGCTCACCCCATTTTATGCTTCGCCAAATTGGATGCGTGTTTTTTGCCGTCTTGGTGTTGAGGGGATTAAACAGCAGCCTTGTTTAACATTGGGGGTTTCTACCACCACAATTTTTTTCTTTCTCCTCTCAATTATTTTCCCAGATGCACAGGAAAAAGTGCTTCCGGACGTTGTTCTCTCAACAGCAACTACCACTCCACAAGCAGAATAAAAATGAATAAATGAAAGTTTTAAGGAGGTTGTGAAGAACAACGAGGATGAAGGGAGACTCCTGGTCATTCCGCCGAACATAATCCGTCAACGGCAGCGACTGTCCTAGATTCCTCCTGAGTAATCCCTCCCCGCTCTCTCCATTCAGATAAACACTGCTGCTGCTGTCGCTGCGAGTGTGTGTGTGTGTGTGTGTGTGTGTGTGTGTGTGTGTGTGTGTGTGTGTTTGGACTTTTAGTTTCTTGAAAGCGATGTACTTCGGCTCGGCAGCAGCTGTTCTGACAGGATGAAGAGTTCCCCAAAACACACAGGTGAGATCCGCTGAGACGTGTAGCCTTAAAGGGGCAGTGTCGCGTGTCTTCCAGCCATATAGTGCTATTTTCTAGCACAATCAAGTGTTATCTGCGACAGACTGGCGACCTGTCCAGGACGTACCCTGCCTCTCGCCCGGAACGCCAGCTGGAGATAAGAACCAGCAACTCCCGACCCCATTAAGGGATAAAGGGTGTAAGAAAATGGATGGATGGATGGAATCAAGTGTTATGAAATGGCACTTGGTTGTTTCTTTTAGATCATATAATAAATTTTTCTTTATAATTTAACGCCTTGAAGTTGGGTCTTTGTCTCTTTAAGAAGCTCTTGCCTTGTAGTAAGCTTCGTCTTCATGAAGTCATCACAACATGGCTCCTCCTTTAACCCTATAACAATGTTTTTACCACATTTGCACTGATGCGTGGTTCCACCAGGTGTTTGCTAATTGCTGCTGGCTAGTCTGAAGGAGCTGAGAGGGGGAGTCAAAGGCGGGGCTAGGTCCACCCAGGCGTTTTGTGCAGCTGAATGGTCGCCACGGGTGATTACAGGATTTCCCAAACATGAAAGAAAAAAAAGAAAAAAAATCAAAGCAACACTACATGTATGTTTTTGGTGAAGAAATATGATGTAAATTCAACATAATGAGACAAATTGCAGAAGAATTTGGTTTATTGATGTTCTGACTGCAGAACCACAACACATTTTTCCGATATATTAAAAAACAAAATTGTTGATCATGTATCATTTTGTATTTTTTTCTCCATACTCCATTAAATCCAAACATAACACAATGAAGCTTGTGGTTGTGCTGTGGTGAAGTGTAAAAAGTCCATTAGCTAAGCATTCGTCTTCAAAGCCCTACATCCAGCTAATGCACGCAATAAAATGGCTGCACTCAATAGCTGCCATTTCAATTATGCAGCAGGTTTTCTGGCCAGTAGCGAACGTATCGATTCTTGACGCCACATTCTAAAACTTCCATTGTAGCTTCGAGTCCAAGTTGGGAGAGAAAGCCAAGCAATTTGTCATCGATTTCCAGCAATAATTGCTCTTCATGTTGTGTTAGTTAGTGAAGGGATGTGTGAGAAAATAAAGCTGCTTTCTTTCTGCTGAGCAAGAAAAATAAAAGAGAACTGGAATAAAATGTTCAATTGCTCCTAAATAAAAAATGTAGCCATCAGATGAGTCAAAATAGTTCACTTATAACATGGGACAGAGTCTTTAAGTGAAATAATCTGCCAGTGGAGTTAGTACTTTTTAATCAATATTAAAATTATTTACTTAAAACAAACGCCTGTATCTTTCTGGATAGGTATTTGTAGGCTTGTTTTGTCCTTTTTTTAAGTGTACTAAAACATTTGCGCTAGAAACTAGACCCAATAAGCTCTAACATTTGGTATTTTCACAGCATTTTGTGTTGCAACAAATGTGTTGCCGTTTAAGGAAATAAACCTCCCCATGTTTAAAGATTTATTGACAAGAAGCATAGTTTAAAGCAAGAAAATGATTAACCAACAACTGTCCTTACTTTTTGTGCTAAATATGGAATTATATTCATTTTTTCTTTTTATACGAAGTGAAACTGAGTGAACATCTTCCAGAATTAGCAATTCAACACTTATTTCCATATCTTGTGTAGTTTTTAGTATATTGAATATTTGCAGCTCCTTTTGTTGATATAATTTTGAAACTTATGTTTTACCATAGCCTTCATCGGATTCTCTCTTTGGAGAACTTGAAGATTTAAGGCTGAAACTGATTTTTGTTAAAACACGAAGCGAAGTGTTGCTTATGCAGCTGCTGATGCTGCATAACTACGATCAGTGTTATTGATATTCACCGCCAGCTGACAGTTTGACAAAAGCAGCTGCTGAATCAGATAATCCTGCTGACACACGATGGCCTTGTTGCAACTGGCAGGAGATTTTGGACTTAAAGAGCAATTTTCATCTGAAGAGTCTCCCTTTCTGTCACCAGATGTTTTTACTGAGACAAAAAGTGACACTTTGCTTGTTTTATTTTATTCAAATCTTTTGGCTTTCTCGCTTTCAGGAGAATGTTTAGGGAAATAGAAACTCTTCAGAAATTTGGTGTATCCCAACAATCTGAACTTAAGACAATTTACTTCCAGGTGTGTGATTTAATTACAATATTTGTAAAACAATATACATACAATATACACACTGTATTCTGGTAAATTTTAAAAGCTTCAAGTCATACATTTTGTTAAGATCTAAACAACAGGTGTTTGCTAATTGCTGCTGGCTAGTCTGAAGGAGCTGAGTGGGGGAGTGCTGCTCTGTGAAGACTTGGCTTGGAAACTGCAGCGCTGAGGAGGAGCTTTGAACTCAAAGGCGGGGCTAGGTCCATCCAGGTGTTTTGCACGGCTGAATGGTTGCCATGGGGAACTCAAGGATTTCTCAAACATGCATGAAAGAATCAAAGCACCACCAAGTATGTTTTAAACAATTGAATAATATTATAACAAGATGTAAAGGTAAAAAATATATATATTTTACAAAACACTGCCTCTTTAAAACATTATGATCTACAACACATTGTTCAGTTGCCTTGGTTTTCTCTCAGAAAAATCAACATTCTTGTTATTCTGCTAAATTTTGAGAGTTGAGTCGTCTCTCCATCTGATCAGCCGACACTCATCCTTCAACAGCTAGAAACCCAAATCTGCCAGAACTGAAAGAGAGTCATTTAACAAATAATAATGATAAAAAAGCTGATTTTTTTAGAGCAAAGCTCCATTTGTGTTTTGTGAAGTCCTGCTTTCCTTCTTGGAAGCTCCAACCTTGCCAAATCACTCTCACGACAGAAGCACTTGGGATGCGATGGCGGTGGGATACAATTATCATGTCTGCCCCAGTCGGTCTGTTATGTTCTGTTTAGACTTTTCACACCAGCGTTAAGTCTTTCTCCCCGTTGTGTCTCACTGTGCTCAGTAATCTGGCTTAAACAAAGATCCTGTTATGTTTTGATCAGTTATGATCATAACATAACTGTTATGATCAGTTATTTCTCGTAGAAATGTCTCCAACAGTAGAAAAAACAAAAATCAGCATACATATACATGTATATGTAAATATATACATATACATGTATATGTAAA